>CM041115.1:70812955-70947043 GCA_023079485.1 Archilochus colubris
AAGAAAAGAAAAGAAAAGAAAAGAAAAAAAGCAGGAATACTCAAAAAGCGTGCTTTTTTATGCTTATATTTAGCTTTGTTAATAAGCGGTCTATCTAGAATATGACAGGTCTTCAGTTCCAAGTAAATTAAATAAAAAGATCAAGTAAATTAAATATTAGCCTGCACTCCTGCAAATGACAGAGGCTTCTGGCACTACATGACTAACTACAGCTTGTATTATTCAAAACACTGCTACAAATGGGCCTGAAGTTAATGTATGTCTGGAGGAACAGCATGGATGAACACCAGCAGAAAGAGCAGAAAGCAGCAAAGCTGCAGTTGCTGAAATTATTTAACAAGCCTTAAGACACATGCTTCAGTTTACCACCTTTGGGGAGGACAGGGGAACTCTTGACTCTCCTTGAAAAGCTCCATTCACCTGTGTTTATTATTTTAGAGGGAGTTTTTTCTTCCACCATATACTCACAGGAAAGGAATGGCATTTTCTCAAAATTACCAAGTTTTAAGGAAAATTAGGAAGCAAAAGAATTAAGAATTTGGAACCAAAATAAGGTACAGCACTGTGCACGTTGGCATAGTCCTAGAAAATGTCTGCTGAGAAAAGCAGAGTTGTAATTCATGATACCACAAACACTCCTTTTTCTGTCACACCCTGATTTCTTGCATGATTCTTCATTTAATTTTTCTTATCTTAGTTAACACCACTTGCAAACAGGGAAATCACTCAGGTTTGTGTTTTATGTTTTAGGTTGGGTTTTTGGGTTTTTTTTTTGGCATAAGGTGTCCAAGAAACACTACCTCTTTCAGAGATCCATGAAATATGGGACTTCTAGATTAGATAACTGATAAACTTTTTAAAGCTGAGGAACCAGGTTAGCAGAAATATCTTTTCCAAGTCCTATGCACCTGAAGTATCACCTGTAATTCCACAAGCAAGATGCTGTATGCCCAGATGCTGCTTCAGGCTCACACACCGTGTGTCTTCTCCAGTCAGAACCACAAAGCCATCCAAAGTATGTCCCTAGGCTGAAAGACAGGCAATCAAAGCATCCCCCTGCTGCAACAGGGGGAAAAAATAAAACAAAAAAACTCCCAAAACTCCAGCCACACACACTCAGTGGTGTAGATACAAATCTAAAAGGAAAACCCATTAATTCTGGAGATCATTTCAGAAATGCAGAGCCCCAACATGTCAGCCTGATCAGGCTGTTTCTATTCATATTCCACAGTAACTCACAGAAAACACAGCACCATAACTCTGGCATGTAAATGGCATGAGAGGATTAGCTGTTATCCTGCACACTGAGTTACATTTATTAGCTGTATCTAGATATAAATCTTGTAAACATGGTAACGATTAAAATTCCCAATTCTTTTAACTCAGGCAGGGGTTTTTATACATCACACAAGGTTTACATTACAAATATGCATTTAGTCTTTCACATTTCCTGGACTCCAGCTGATCCCCACATGGTATTACTGTTATTTTCATTAAATGTAGTAGAAGACTAAATTGCAAAAGCAAGCTCTTGTGGTATAAAACTGTATTTATATCAATATTATGCTGACTACAGTAATACATAACAACAGAATATCCAACTAATGTCACTAAGGTTCAAAATTTAAAAACTGAATTAATAAAACTGTAGCAGAATATACAAATTTTGTGCCAAAGAAGGCAAAAAGGCTTTAATTCTAAGAGTAAGGATGTCCTTAAAATGAAAGCTGGAAGCTCCATTTCTCACCTTCAACTAATGGGAGTTTCAATAAATCTTTCCACTTTTCATCAAGCCTCCAAGAACTTCAGACTCTCTCTCTGCTGTTAATGAAGTTTCATTTAATAATCATTCCACACCCAGGAAATACAAAAGCAGGAAGCCAGCATTTGGTTTTACTTGCTGGTAAGAGTTCTGTCCCCTCTCTGCAAGAATTTGGAGCCATTTGCCAGATAGAATAATCTGCTTTTTGGGGGTTTTTTTGTATTTTAATGATATTTTTTTTTTTTTAGCTTGTGATTAATTGAATAGGTAAAATCTTCTAGCTTTGGGGATAAAATCTACTAACTCCTGGAAGGTAATAACTCTTTCTGGACAGGACACTGGCACTTTGCCACAGCTGAAAAAGAAGTCCTCTTCAAACCAGACAAGGATTAATCTCTGGAAAAAGTCCACACATGGGGTCTGCCAGCTTACAGAGACCCAGCACAAACCAAAACTACATTTCAGCAGGTGACATTTCAGTGTGTTTCATTCTAGGCTCCAGAATCAGGCAGAAAAGGCCTGGAAACAGAAGTCAGTTCACAGCTACTAACAAAAGCATTGGCTATATTTCTCCTCTTACAGTTTTATGAACTGCAGCATAAGCCACCTTAACTCAGGAAAAAGAACACTGTCTGGGTTCTGGCCCCTCTGGCACTACACAAAAGATTTTGGTATTTTTTTAAAAAATGCTATAAAACATTAATCAGTAGCTGCAGGACAGTCTGGCCACTGATTTAATAACACACATCAGGAGCAGCAAGCAAGTTCTCACCAGTCCACACATCTCCTAGATGAGAGAGATGAAACAGAACAGGTGAGAAATCAATAAGGATAAATTAATTAACTGCACAGCCCTGAATAGCTTAATTGGATTTACTGAGCAAAGAATCTGTGAGGCAAATTAATTTTATATTTTCCAAGCCTTCAAAGGGTTATTTATCTCTCTCTAAAGTGATAACAGGATCAGAAGCACGGCAAAGATGGTAAACTGAATGCCTCCAGATCAGATACAACAAAACCATACGGATCCTACACACAGCACACCAGGCATCATGGCTAAAGCCTGCATAAAATAGCACTCAGCCCTTCTCCAAAAAAACCCATCTGATCTGCCTGATGCCACATTTCATGACTCACTCCTGAATATGACTTTCTCAAGCAACAGATGTAGAACTTCCCCAGAATAGGAAGGAGGGAGGAGAGCAACTGCAGCCTGAGCACTGCAGCATTTCCAAAACTATTTCTGAGTTTTATAGTGAATCTTAACACTGCAAGTGGTTAGGGGCTGTTTTAAACTATTGACAACATTTTTCTGGAAAGAAATGTACTTCCTCCCTCCCCTTTCAAATAGGCGTAGGGAATCTAGAAGAAAAAAATACAGAGCTACAAAAAAAACCAGACTTACACATATTTGAGAAAAGTCTGAAATACAGTACTTTATTCAGAAGTATGCATTACTGTTGCCTATAGATTTTATTCAGCAGCTTGTGGTCTTAGTGAAAGAATTAATACAGAAGTGGGGAAAAAAGGAAGGGTTTGTTCTAAAAGTTATTTTTTTAAAAAATATATAAAAGAATGAACAGCCAAGAATAACAGAGAATACAAGCTGGAGGAAGGAATTAATTCTTCTTACAAGAGATTCACACTTACAATATCAGAATGTAGCAACAGTTCGGAAAAATGTTGCATATTTTTACTTTTTGACAGCTCAACAAAATCCATCCCAGTAGCTGAAGTTTCCTTCTTCCTGGCAAAAAAGCTCTACATGTGTTTCACCTATGAAAAGAGACATTAACAGAAAAGTATAGCTGTGCTTCCCTACAGAATTTTGCCTTGCTACATTTCTGGGAGTAGATGAAATAGAAAAAAAATCAAAAATAAAAAAAAGATTCTGGTGAAATGAATGGTTGAGCTACATAAGGTCAGTAATAAAACATTTATCTGAGTAAAGCCAGAGCTGGGGGGAAGTGGCAGAAGAAGGGTAAATTTATATAAATGCCTTTTTATCAAGAGGTGGTTAAAACGTCAGTCATCCATTCCAGAATTTCTCCACTTACCACGAAACAAGAAATGTTCAGCTTTGCAATTACATAATCCTGAGGAGTAGTAAAGTCAAGGACTCCATCTTTTACCCCCCATCTTGTAACCCCCAAAGGCACTGTTCCTGACAGGACTTGAGTTTACAGTTCCCAGAGAAATAAAACTGTCAGCATCCTCTCTGAATCCACCTCCTCAGGCCAGAAGAACTTCACAAGGGAGATGAAACCCTGGGACAGGATCTTTCTGTGGTGGCATTTACCCATCAGCTCCAATTTCCCTGCAGTGTCAGCCCACATCTTCTGGGCCATAAGACAAAGGTCCACAAGTTTAAAAATCATTAATTGATGACCATTTCAGCAGCCATTGGTTGATAACTAGTTATAGTACCTCTACTCAACTTAGTAATTAAAGGGCTTCCCTGATGAAGTAAGTGGGAACCTAAGAGCCAGAAGTTTTAGTTCAAGCCTCAGTGATGCTAAGCCTCAAATGCATCATGGAAAGAACTGAGTTTAGCGTGAAAAAGCATGCTCTAAACATGAACCCTTAGTTGTAAGGATAAAATGACCAAGTAATTACCATACTGCTGCCAGTGCTAGTGACTAGGAAGTCATATAAAGAGCCACAGAAAAATGTGATGACAGAGCAACACAGATAGGTCACCAAATCATTACTCCCTTAGGGAATCCTTAACAGACATTATAAATATTTCATCTTTTTAAAAAAGAAGTAGAAAAAAAATCACGTTGCTCTAGAAGCAATAGGACTTAATGGACAGTATTTTCCAAGTATTGATGCAATGCCCAAACCTGTTGTAGTGTATGCAGTACCACTGTCCCTCTCACTGTCTCATTGAGATGCAAAACTAAACATAACCATCTGAACCAACAAAGCTACAGGTATCCCACAGCCCTTCCTCTGACATGCTTTACCAATGAGCCACAGCTAAATTACAAGTCAAATTATTCAATTTTCCCACCTGGAAAATGAAATAATGTTTTTCAGATGAAGAATATGGTAGGCTTTTCTAATGATTTACTGCTGAATCGCATCTTAGACAAATGCAAAATTACATGAACTCCACTACAGAAAGAGCACAAACAAGGCAGAGGTGGATGTATTCCTTTGGAGACAAAAATTATCTGTTTACTTTACAGCATTGCTATCCTGTAGTAGTGGGTCCAGCCTACAAAAGAAATACTAAAGGAAACACAAAAAAAGAATAACAAAAAGACAAGTCCTTTCAATTGCTCAGCATTGTGTTAAACACTGCCCTTCAGGAAAGTCTTCATCCTACATTGCACTGTTCCATGTTCACCACTGATAAAACTTCTGTCTGGGACAAGACAAGTGATTTATTTCAGTGTTTTTACATATCCTTAGCACCTTCCAGTCACTTACATAGTTAATGTCTTTTCTTCAGGGAAGGAATTAAGCACTCAGGAACTTTTCAGTATTTGAAACTACAAATTTAATCTGAAGCTATAAATTTTATTTGGTCAAATGACTACGTGGGAGAACATCAACCACATCCAAGCAGAACACAAAGGAGTAGAAGACTGCTTACTAATGACTTCTTCTTCATCCTATCCACCAACCATCTGCTGTTCTTAATAGAAGTACTTTACTATGAACACCTCTGCATATGAGCAGTGAAGGCAGGGAAAAAACAAAAAGAGAAACTTCAGTTTAAATGAGATCATAGGTTCATTTTTAAAGGCCCAAGGATTTCACACTAGGATGAATGTGAACTGGCCAATCCTGAAAAATTATGCAGCTCACTTTGAAAACTCTGGAGAGATCCTTTTTGTTAATTAAGCAGGACATAATTAAATACAATTCTGCTTTACCACATCTTGATTTTCGTGTGAGTGATATACAGACACTGTATTAATATACCCTAAGTTGACAGCCTGGTCAGGGGCTGACAGAGCATAAGCAACAGATCAATGAATCTCAAGCTGCTGAAAGATAAACCTTTTGTCTGAAATTAGTACTACAACAAAACAGGGCAATGCAGAATTTCCCTTGATAAAATCACATGTCTAACCAGGCTCCTGAAAAAACAAACAGCCTTGAGACACTGCAACAGCTTTCTTAAAAAGAAATGGACACTAACAACAGCTTTTGAGTCCTGCTTGCTGTTTCTATTTCTGTGTGAATTCTATAAACAAGCTCCAGGCCCTTCTGATGCAGCCCAAACATTTACTCATCTTACTTATTCATATAGACCCAGGGAACTACAGAACACTCAGTCTCACCTCTCTGCCTGGCAAGATGATGGAGCAGATGCTCCTGAAGGCCTGTGCACAGCATTGGACACTGTCCCACAGAGCATTCTGATCTCTAAACTGGGACAGCACAGATTTGATGGATGGATAAGGAACCCAAAGAGCTGTGATCAGTGTCCAAATGGAGATGTGTGAGGAGTGGTATTCCTCAAGGGTCAGAACTGGGACCAGTGCTGTTTTACTCACTACTTCCCCTTTCCCAGTGCAGTTTCTTAGAAATGTTTTGTATCAATTAAGATTCTCTCAGGTGGTATTATCAGTGTAGCATTTCACTAACATTGTCTCACTTTCACTTTTTATTTTCTTTTGCCTTCATTGACTGGTTACTGAAACATGACCTGAAGACACATGCCAATTAGAACAAGCTGATATTTCCCTTGTGTAACTTCACTGACTCCAGTGGCTCTAAGCCAGGTGTAGATTATTCTGGTACATGCAGAAAAAAGAGATGCACAGTATGCTCATCAGGTTTCTGTTGGCTCATCATCCTCCTCCACACTGATTTCAAAATTCTCCTCTCCCCAGGCTCTCTCTCAGCTCTGCCTCTCTTCCCAGTCCATCACTGCTCTTCCTTTTCTCCATTCCAGACATCCCAGCACAACACCATAGAATCACAGAATCATAGAATTGGCTGGGTTGGAAGAGACCTCAGAGCTCATCAAGTCCAACCCTTGATCCACTCCCCCCGTGGTTCCCAGCCCATGGCACTCAGTGCCACATCCAGGCTCTTTGGAAAGATCTCCAGACACGGAGAATCCACTACTTCCCTGGGCAGCCCATTCCAATGCCTGATCACCCTCTCCAGAAAGAAATTCTTTCTCATCTCCAACCTAAACCTCCCCTGGCACAACTTGAGACCCTTTGTGCCCTCTTGTCTTGCTGAGAGTTGCCTGGGAAAAGAGCCCAACTCCCCCCTGGCTCCAACCTCCTTTCAGGGAGTTGGAGAGAGTGATGAGGTCTCCCCTGAGCCTCCTCTTCTCCAGCCTCACCACCCCCAGCTCCCTCAGCCCTTCCTCACAGCAATTCTGCTGGATCCCTTCACAGCCTCCTTGCTCTTCTCTGCACCTGCTCCAGCACCTCAAGCTCCTTCCTGAGGGGCTGAGGGGCCCAGAACTGGACACAGGACTCAAGCTGTGGCCTCACCAGGGCTGATACAGGGGCAGTACCATGGTCCCTGCTCTGAAAGTGCAACCTCTCTTCATACAACCCAGCTCACCAAACTCCCCCTTTTCTGGAGATCCATGCAGCACATGCTCACACTAACTTTATTGAGCAATATTTTTACAATATTGGGAGAACAAGGGAGATCCTCACCCTGGACATGTATCTCATTTTTCTTGTCTCTCTCTTGCATCATATAACCTGTTACCCAATCTCTGACCCTAAAGACCCAGAAATGTAGGTCTGAAGGATATCTAAGTAAGCCAACAGTTCTGTGTGCAGCAGAATTAACAAAACCTGACACCTGTAACCACAGGACTGGAGACAGGGAAACAGCTAAGAACCTGTCCACTCTTTCAGCTTAAAGGATGGACCTGTAACACACTTGAAAAAGTCTCAAAGCTTGTTGCTACCAAATCATAATCTCACGAGAAAAAACAGCAGGGAAAGATGCCCACAGGACCTCTCAGTGTAGCCTGGACAGCCAGAAACCTTCTCCCTAAATGCTCTTCACATCCACTGTTCATTCAAGATGAGGCATGCCTAAATCCATGTACACTAATTAAGATAAATTAACACTTCAGGGTTCTTTATTACTGGAAATCTTAAGAAACAAAGATAGTTTCCACACTCCTGGTTATCATTACGAGATTATGACAAACTGCAAGTTCTCCAAAGCTTTCCATGCAAGGCTACATCTCATGGTCAGGAGAAAGTCCACACTGGCACTGATGGGTAAATCCAACCTCCTGCTGGGAAGGAGATGCAGGTGACAGGTAGCAAAAGGGAAAACTGGAGCTGCATGGCCTTGGAGCACAGCAGCATGCTCAGCCACTGGAGCTATTGAGGAGCAGCAGAACTTTTGGAGAACTCTTGTCACCTCCAGCCCATTAAACACTCCAGGAGGTTTCCATCACCCTGACCTTGATCCCTCAAAAGTGCAGGACGTGTCCTGCAGGTCTGTGAAGGTGACTGGATGCCACACCATGGGTTAGGAAAGGTTTGGCCCAAGCAAATCCATCAGTCAGCATTTGGAAGCTGGAGGAAATGGGTGATGCTTTATTTCATGCCTGTTCATTTCCCTGTCCAAATAAATCATATTTATACTTTGGAACCCAAGTATCCTGCCAACAAATACAGAATCATTCAATCATTAAGGTTGGAAAAAACCTCTAAGATCATCAAGTCCAACCATCAGCCCATCAACCATCAACATCACCATGCCAACTAAGCCATGTCCTGGAGTGCCATATCCACCTGTTTTATGAACACTTCCAGGGATGGTGACTCTACCACTGCTCTTGTTCCAATACCTGACCAGTCTTTCTGTAAAGAAAATAATAATTCATAATATCCAATCTGAACTTCCCCTGGAGCAACCTGAGGATATTTCTATCACCAGTTAGGTGGCAAAATAAAAGATGGATCCTGACCTCACTACAACCTGCACTCAGGTTGCAGAGAGCCACAAGGATCAACAGGATCATCCAGGATCAACACCCACAGGGCCCTCAGATGCTCCTCACAACTTCTCCAGACCCTTCCCTATCTTCCCCAGACCCTCTCCTTACTCTCCAAACCTTCTCCATCTTCTCCAGACCCTCTCCTTACTCTCCAGACCCTTCTCTATCTTCTCCAGACCCTCTCCTTACTCTCCATCCCTTTTCCTTGCTCTGCAGCCCCTTCCCCAGCTCCATTCCCTTCTCTGGACACTCTCCAGCCCCTCAATCACCTCCTTCTCCAGAGGACCCCAGAACTGACCCCAGGATTGGCGGTGCAGCCCACCCAG
The DNA here is from genome assembly GCA_023079485.1 of Archilochus colubris. Taxonomy (NCBI): domain Eukaryota; kingdom Metazoa; phylum Chordata; class Aves; order Apodiformes; family Trochilidae; genus Archilochus; species Archilochus colubris. Next base: position 70,821,996 of record CM041115.1, read on the forward strand.
TGCCCAGCCCAGGGGATGATCATTGCCCTAGTCCTTCTAGCCACACTACATCTGATACCTGATGGGATGTTGGTGGCCTTGGCACACATTGGCTTATGTTTAGCTGGGTCCCAGCCAACATTCCCCAGGTACTTTTCCATCAGGCAGTTTTCCAGCTGCTCTTCCCCAAGCTCACAGTGTTGCCTGGGGTTGTTGTGACCCTTGGATCACAGGACCCAACAAGTGGCCTTGTTGAACTCCACACAGCCCATGGACCCAGCATTTCCAGGTCCCTCTGAGGACTCTTCCTTCTCTCAAGCAGACCAACACTTCTGCCCAGCTGCAATGAGGGTGCACTCAGTCCCCTCATCCACATCACTGATGAAGATATTGAACAAGAACAGTCCCAAAACTGAGGCCTGGGGAACACCACGGGTGCCTGGCTGCCAACTGGATTTAATATACAGGTTCTGATGCCCTTCTCTCCCAAAAACCATTCAAGGAAAGCTTAGAGAAATATTCAGTCTGCAGGGGAAAGCCATGTCACCATTTTGAGCCCAAATGCAATGGTTATTCTTTGCATAAAACTCCACTCGTACTCTGTGCCCCTTTACTTGAACCAAGATGCCAACCCCACTCACTGCAATACCACTACACCACTTTTAATTTCTTCCAGTTGTTTTTAAATGGTTTGAGTATGATAAAATGAACATCCCAAGATTAAATCCACATAGAATAGTGCTACTTATATTGTAAAGTTTCCCATGCACCACAATAACTTGTGCTTAATTTTCACTTTCAACAACTGTATTCTTTCATCTTAAAAGCACTGGAAATTTGACTTCTCACAGGACTTTTTTTTTCCCCACCACCTCCCTTAAAATTTGTAAGAGATCTTCTTGTGTACATATCTGCTAAAAATTCAACAGGATTGATCCCTTACCTTAAAAAGGCAGTAGCACCTGTTTGCCCCCCTTATTTCCATCAATTTTTAAATACATCTTAAAGCAAGTTGCAATTCTAGCACTGTTTTACTTCTGGATACAGTAATCTCATTTTTCATTCTCGTTTTTGACCCCTGGATATGTAAGGCTGCTGGGCAGTAGAAATCTGAACACCTCTGAAAGCCTGTGCTGCTGCTTTGACAATTATTCCTGGCTTGTGATGCCAGAATTCTAATCCCAAACTCTCAGAGGAGTGTAAAGGCCATGACTGAAGTTAGGAAGGGACCTTACTGCTCAGGGAGTGAGCAGCATGTAGGTGTGCAAGACCTCCAGAAAATACAAATATTTCTCCAGAAATACAATGAACTGGAAACTCCAGCCAATACTTGCTCTGTAGCAGAAAACTGAAGAGTACCAGAGTCCAGCAGTGCTTTTTAGCCTGAGCCTCTTGTCCACAGCACAGGTCTGTGAAGCTGGTGAATAAAATCAGATTTAATACTCCGAGTGAGATTATCTCTCTAGAGATGAGAAGAGCAGAGGATGTGCTGATTATGGAGGAGCAGAACAGCTGTTTCAAATCATCCCTCCAAAACAAACATCATGATGAGCAGCTCTGCAAACTTCATCGACAGCCAAGAGTCCTAACAAGCTTTATTTAATACCAAAAATAGCCATTTTGGTATGCAGGCACAGCCTAAATTAATACTAAAAGGTGCTTGGAGGAATTGGCCATAATCCTGCTAATTAAAGACAAGTGGTAAAAATCTTAGGTACCACTTTGTTTTGATTATTAGTACTCTTCCTAAATGACTGTACCTGGTTCAAAACAAGAGTAATGCCCTCACAACTAAATAATAATGATATGTTTTGTAAATAAATATGCTGAACACAACAGCAAAACTGCACTGAAAAAAACTACCCCATTTTCATGGTTGTGAATAGCTAGACATAGCAGACTTTGAAACAGAAGAATATCCTGCAGTCCAGAACAATACTCAAATTTTGTTTTGAGCCAGGGGTGGGGACTGAGCACAGAAGGGAAATTCCTACTTCATAAGCACCTATCAAAATAATCCTACGTCAAGAAGCAGTGACCCAGAACATTTGCAAACGTAATGTTTACAAGGGCTAAACCACAAGAGTTTCAGGTCAGTAATGTGCTTACCACCAAAACAGCCCTGTGGGACTGAGATTCAAATCTAGGTCCTGTATTTGTGAAGGTGAGGGCTGACTGCAGAGGAACATGAAAGTTTCACTGACCCCAAGGAGTGCTGGAGAACCTCTACCCCTCTTCAGTGGGCCATGACCACAGGTTCTGTATCCCTGACAGAAGCCACACATGCCTGTCTTTTGGACAACAAACAGAGCATGTCTTTTACTTCAGTTACTCATTTCTCCCTAATTATGAGCGACGGCTATGTAACAACATGAATTAGTCAACTACCCCTGCAAAAAAGCGTCTGACTGCTTAGAATTACACAAACTTAAGAACGACTCATGTGTTTTGCACTTTTCTTGCAGGAAATTCATTGCAGGATCCAGCAGCCCCTATCAACACTAGCTTCACCACTTAATTTCAAAAACTGACGGTCAGAAGAGCTATGGCTTCGTACACCACGTTCCCCCTACAGCGGGGGAGGAACAAGTATTTCACCAAATATGTCAGCCACGTCTGACAACCTGGCACAGTTCTGCCAAGCAAACTATTTACCACCTCCTCAATTCTGTACTAGTGGTCGTCGTTCAGGCGTCCTGCGGGAATTAAAAGAAATAGTAATTCAAACTTGGATAACCACGCAAAGAATAAATGGAGGTTACCTAAGCAAAAGCCAGACTGGAAGCATCCAGAACAGAAACCAACAGTGAGAAACTCTGACAGAAGAGCACGGTGTGGCTCTAGAGAAAGGCGTGCAGGCGAGGAAACCTGCCCTGCAGGTACAAAACCCCAACTGAGGCCTGGGGGGACATTTTTTCTTTGTATGGTTTACACCAGGAAGGTCTGAAGGACATTGCTGCTGCCATGAAGGACACAGTCCCCTCACAGCATGGTGTGACCGCAGCAGACATGTCCCCTCAGCACGGCCTCTCCTGTCCCCTCAGCAGGACCTGTCCTGTCCCCTCAGCACAGCCCCTCCTGTCCCCTCAGCACGGTCTCTCCTGTCCCCTCAGCAGGACCTGTCCTGTTCACGGGGAGCTGAGCTGAGTCCCATGACAGGGAAAGAACATGCTCAAGGGCTTGGTGCAGCCCCATGGTGGTTCTGTCCCTGAGGTGAAGACCTTTTCACCTCCTCAGCAGGTGAGAGGGGGCACCCGGCCCTTCCCGCCTTCCCGCCGCCCTGTCACCTCCTCAGTGGCCACCATGCCGCAAGGACGCTTCTCCTGTCTCCTCACCTCCCGCCACCTCACCACCTTCTCACCTCACCACCTTCTCACCTCACCACCCATCCTCTCACCTCACCACCCATCCTCTCACCCCGCTCCCCGGTGACCGCCTTCCCACCTCACCGCCCACCCTCTCACCTCACCCCGCTCCCCAGCCGCATCCCTCTCCTCGCCTCACGCCCCCTTCTCTCCTCGGGGAACACCTTTCCGACAAGCCCTGCCTCGCCTCTCCCCCTCTTCCCCGCTCCGGGACGGTTCACCCAGGAGCTTGCCGGCGCTGCCCCGCTCCGCGCAACCCGGGAGTGTTGGCGGCGGTGGTGGGGGTGGGTGTCGGACACTCACCGCGCTGCCATCGCCGTCCTCCGCCCGCTGCTCCTTCCTTCTGCCGGCGGTGGGCGAGCCCTGCAGCAGCTGCTCCAGGCAGGCGGTGCTGGGCAGCGAGGAGCTCTTCTGGTGGGACAGGTGAGCCCCGGGCCGCCTCCCCTCCTTCCCGCCCTTGGGCCCCTCATCCCCCGCGGCGGGGTCGTCGCGGCGGCCGGCCGGTGGTCCCTTGCCCTGGGGGAGCAGGTGCTCCCTCAGCCGGCGCAGGGCGGAGCCGGACTCACCGCCCGGTTCTAGCGGCTCGGTACCGGAGCAGCAAAGATTGGGCTGAGAGGACGAGAAGACGCGGTCCAACACTTGTCTCCTCCGCTTGAAGCCGCTCCATTTGGCTCCGGGCGGCAGGTCCCCTTTTCCCCCGGCCGCCGGCGGGGCGGGGGGCTCCGCAGTGCGGCGCTCGGTCACCGATCTCCCCCCGCCGCCGCCGCTCCGGCCCTTGCCCCCCAGCTGCAGGTTCTTCCATAGCCGGGCCTGGAAGGACACCGCCGGTTCGGCTTCGCTGGGCTTCTCCCCCGCGGCCGCTCGGGCTTCCTTCCCCGCCTGCATCTTCCTTCTCCCGCCGCGCCGGCTGCGGGAGCAACAGCAGCAGCAGAGCCCGGCGGAGCCCGGCGCTTTCACCCCCGTGCGGGGCGGACCGGAGCGGCTGCCGGCGCCGGGGACGAGCGCGGAACCCTCCGCACCGCCCTCCCCTCAGCGCGGCCCAAAGCGCCGGGGCGGGGGCTGTGGGATTCACCGGAGGACAGAGCGATTCCACCCCCTTCCTCCTCCCACCCGCTTCCCCGGCTCCGCCGAGCGGAAAGTTTGGAGCCTTGAGCACCCCAAACCCCGGGCGGAGCGCGGAGCTGCGCAGGGGCGCGGAAAAGTTAGCGGAGGGGAGCGCGGAGCGGCTGGCGGCTCCCCGGTGTGTGTGTGTATATTTATATTTATATTTATATTTATATTTATATTTATATTTATATTTATATTTATATTTATATTTATATTTATATTTATATTTATATTTATATTATTTATATTTATATATTAATTTATTTATATATTAATATACTTATATATTAATTTTTATATATATACGTATATAATATTTATATGTATACACGCGGCAACATAGCGAGAGTGGGTTTACCCTGCCCCCCTCCCACCTATTTATCTTTTTATTCTAATTTATTTATTTTTTTTATTGTGCAGGAGGCAGATGAGGGCAGACGGGTGCGTAGGGAGGGCAGGGCGGTGATGCTGCAGTTTCCCTGCAGCCGGCATTGCCCGCAGCTTCTTCATCCCCAGAGGTTTGGGGTGAAGCTGGGGACGTGATGGAGCTTCCAGACGTTCTCCGGGATGCCCCGGCCCGCCGTGACCTTGTGGAAGAGGAGGAGGAGGAGACAGGGAATGATGAGGTCGGGGATGGATGGGGAGACAGCGCTGCAGAAAGCAGAGCAGCGCCCTGGGTACCAGAGGTGCTTGGGATGTGACCACATCTGCCCTTGGGAGCTGTGGGCATACATGGGTAAGCTCCACCAGGCAGGCTCCTCGAATTATGAAGGGGGAAAAAAAACAGAAAAAAAACCTCAGCTCATTTTTTTTCTTTTTTTTTTTCCTTTTCCCTCCTTTTTTTCTTTTTTTTCTTCTTTCTTTTTCTTTTTTTTTTCTTCACCACCCCAGAAAAAAAGAGAATTGTAAACAATTACATTGTCTTCTCATCAGTGCACACCATACTAGTGTCCCCATCACTTCATTTTTGGATGCTAATAATATCTAAGGTTTCTTTTTTTAGTAAAATACTATCAGCAGGATTATTTGAGTACAGGTTTTCACATTTCTGGTGGGGGGGGTGTGAGGAAAAAAAAAAGTTTCAGCCTTAAATTTATCCACTGTACTTCCTGGGTTTCATTTCCAAAGTCTCTTCTTCACACCACAGGGGGATTTGTCCACCTATATTCTGATTCAGCTTTGCACAAAAAAGTTTGCAACCATTTGACAATTTTCAGACATTTGGCAGCACAACTTCTGCCAGACAGAACAGGAAGGATGTGTATTAAAATTACTTAGATTGAAACTGACACTTTCAAATCACTGGGGCCTTGGGAATACAATCTAAAATATTTGATAAAATAGCCAAAATAACCTCTGAACCACTGGAGATTATTTCTGAGAAGTCCTGTCAAATAGACAACATTTCCAGACCAGAAGAAGCCAAACATAGAGTGAAAAAAAAAAAAAAACCAAAAAAGGAAAAGGAACTGAAGATGGAAAATCACAGTTAGGTCAACCTGCTTTGATCCCTGGACATGAGTACAACTAATCAGAAAGCAAAAGCATCAGATAGCAAAGCTCAAATGTTTTAAGATCTGGAGGAAGCTTGTGTGCCTCAGATTTCTGAAATGTCATCTTTAAGAAGAAATGTGCTGAAATTGAAGCTCTTTAAAAGGTTTGCTTTCGTGTAAGTAATGGATTTACTCAATGAGCAACTGCCAAGAAAGAAAATATTAATTTGTCCCTTAATCTACACTGGGGAGAGTGGCAAAGGCCATCTGAGGAAGCTTTTCAAGTTATGTGTTTTACTTGTTATTTTCACAGTTATTGAAACATCTCTAAAGGAGGCAGGAAATTCAGACTATGAATAATTCCTACTGTATTTTCTAGCAGGGTTCTGTTGTTTTTATATTCATAGAATCACAGAATCATAGAATGGGCTGGGTTGGAAGGGACCTCAGAGCTCATCAAGTCCAACCCTTGATCCACTCCCCCCGTGGTTCCCAGCCCATGGCACTCAGTGCCACATCCAGGCTCTTTGGAAAGATCTCCAGACACGGAGAATCCACTACTTCCCTGGGCAGCCCATTCCAATGCCTGAGCACCCTCTCCAGAAAGAAATTCTTTCTCATCTCCAACCTAAACCTCCCCTGGCACAACTTGAGACCCTTTGTGCTGAGAGTTGCCTGGGAAAAGAGCCCAACCCCCCCCTGGCTCCAACCTCCTTTCAGGGAGTTGGAGAGAGTGATGAGGTCTCCCCTGAGCCTCCTCTTCTCCAGCCTCAACACCCCCAGCTCCCTCAGCCCTTCCTTCCTCACAGGAATTCTGCTGGATCCCTTCACAGCCTCCTTGCTCTTCTCTGGACCTGCTCCAGCACCTCAGTCTCCTTCCTGAAATATTGGTATTCACTACAGCAGCTGACCCCTCCAGTGCAATACTACGTGGAAGCTCATCACCCAGGAGGAGAGGAGAGAAGGCACAGCACTGCAGGATGGTGTTTGTAGTCCAGATTCTGGTGCATTTTTATGACCTCTGTGGTGTTGCATGTTCCCAAACCAAGCCACATGCTGGCAGAAGCCGGAAGAATCTTTCCTTACACTAAAATTGTGTCATTACATCATCACTTCAAAATCCATCTAATTCGGGTCCGCTTTATCCAACCAGAAAGTAGATTTGCTTATAAAAGAGAAAGGTCAAAGTAGCTTAGGCTATTTAGTTGGAAAAAACACTCATTGTCCTAGAAGCAAAGTGGATCTGGGGCCAGGAGGCAGTATATGGCCACGCTGTAACAGGCGGAGTGGGATAATTCCAGCATTAATTCAAATCAGTCCACCATAAACAGCTGTATAATAACATGAGTCATTCTGCACATTTAATTCTCTGAGCTATATCCCTTTATTGAAGTTGAAGTTGAACGTGGCCTCAAGATCACAGCAAGGCTTCAAGCAGCAGTCAGATGGGAATGTCAGCGTTTCACAAGGATATGAGTGTAATATCTGTACAGCTGGGAATGATGCTTTTACAAGTGTACATGTAAGTCTTTGTTATCCTTAGAAAGAAAAGAGGAACTTTCCTTCATGTTGCTCCTGTGTTTCATAAGCTAAAAGAAAACTGAATATTAAAAAAAAAAGAAAAAGAAAAAGAAAAAAGAAGAAAAAGAAAGAAAAAAGAAAGGAAAAAAAAAAATAAAAAAAAAAAAAAAAAAAAAAAAAAAAGAAAAGGAAAAGAAATGAAAAATAAAGAAAAAGAAAAAAAAAGGAAGAAAAAGAAAAAAAAGGAAGGAAAAAAAAAAGGAAGGGGAAAAAAAAATGCTCCAGTATTTCAAATATGAAACCAAGGAGATTCGTAGTAAAGGATGTTGCTTTATTCCTAACATATCAATTATACATGTCAAAAAGGAAGAATATTTTCCAGGAAAGCAGCTATCACTCTTCTCAGAACTGTGTTTGATCTATCTGTGTATGTCATTACCCAAATTAGTTTAGTTTGAACTGATAAAATGCTTGTACCACTCACTGTTAACTGTGCTTTTGATGAAATTCATTTTGTGACACGCCTGCAGACTGACCCAACCCCCCAGATTTCTACAGTGATTTAGATGAAATAAAGATCTCTTGGTGTGGTTTTGGCTATTTCTTGGGGGGGAAAAAATTACTTTGTAGCTCCTGATATTTAGATCATTAGGTATGTGTCTATATATTTGGAAATAGTCTTTAATTCTTAGTTGACTGCTCCATCAGAAACACCCTTCCTGCTCCTGCAATTCAGAATCCAAAATACAGTGGATTTCATTCATTTCCACATGAATACCAGACAGCTGTGAAGCAATATTTGACTGGAAGTGGCCTTCAAAGGCTGAACATGACCTCGGCCTTCTCATTTTAACACCACTGCCAGATGCTGACTGCAATAATTTTATTCTTATTTTTTTTCTCCATGTCTCCTCAGTCTGAGTCGCTATGAGCTTCTCTCTCCTTTTTTCAGCTCAGTTGTGTTTCAAATTGTAATGCAAATTTCAAATTGTCTATAAAGTAGTTTTTAAGTATTTCAGTCAACCTTGCATATTGTTTTTCCCTTGTTTGTTTGGGGTTTTTTTCCCCCTATGCTAACAGTGGGACACAGGCAAACCACTGACGAATGTCAGGTCAATAACCTCAAGCAGCTCCTCCACACCTTTTTTCAAAACATTTGGTATCATGCAGGCAACCACATGGTCTCTAACTATATGTGTCCATGGATAGAGTATTCTTGTATGAGAGTTTCTAGATGGGATTAATCCTGAGACAGAAATGAAGTCAGGAAGCATCCAGAACAGCAACGCCCTGGAACTTCAGGAAGTCTTGAAACCTTGTCATAGAATCATAGAATGGGCTGGGTTGGAAGGGACCTCAGAGATCATCAAGTCCAACCCTTGATCCACTCCCCCCGTGGTTCCCAGCCCATGGCACTCAGTGCCACATCCAGGCTCTTTGGAAAGATCTCCAGACACGGAGAATCCACTCCTTCCCTGGGCAGCCCATTCCAAGGTCTGATCACCCTCTCCAGAAAGAAATTCTTTCTCATCTCCAACCTAAACCTCCCTGGCACAACTTGAGACCCTGCCCTCTTGTCTTGCTGAGAGTTGCCTGGGAAAAGAGCCCAACCCCCCCCTGGCTCCAACCTCCTTTCAGGGAGTTGCAGAGAGTGATGAGGTCTCCCCTGAGCCTCCTCTTCTCCAGCCTCAACACCCCCAGCTCCCTCGGCCCTTCCTCACAGGAATTCTGCTGGATCCCTTCACAGCCTCCTTGCTCTTCTCTGGACCTGCTCCAGCACCTCAATCTCCTTCCTGAGCTGAGGGGCCCAGAACTGGACACAGGACTCAAGCTGTGGCCTCACCAGGGCTGAGCACAGGGGCAGAATCCCTTCCCTGGACCTGCTGGCCACGCTGTTCCTGAGCCAGCCCAGGATGCCATTAGCCTTCTTGGCCACCTGGGCACACTGCTGGCTCATGGTCACCTTCCTGGCAATCCAGACTCCCAGGTCCCTTTCTGCCACTCTGTGCCCAGCCTGGAGCTCCCCATGGGGTTGTTGTGGCCAAAGTGCAGGACCCGGCACTTGGAATGTTGAACCTCATCCCGTTGGGATCATCCCAACTCTCCAGTCTCTCCAGGTCCCTCTGCAGAGCCCTCCTGCCTTCCAGCTGATCCACACTCCCCCCCAGCTTGGTGTCATCTGCAAACTTGCTGATGATGGACTCAATCCCCTCATCTAAATCATCCATAAAGATATTAAACAGCACTGTTTATTAAAGATATTAAAAGGAAATGTGTATCTTTAACCAGATATTAAGTTTTCTGGGTGCAGCTATGACAACAGAGGCTCAGCTATTAATCTGGGGTAGTGTAGGCATCAGAATGTTTTCATGAAGAGGAATAGACCCCTCTCTACATCAGCAAACTACCACAAGGATTGCAGGATGAGCTACACCAAAAAATTGAGACAATTTACTAAACTGATGGATTTCCCTTCATCTCCAGTACATCTTTGTCTGTAGTATTTTAACCCTATTGCCAGTCTTCTGCCAATGTTCCCTAGCTATTTCTTTAATCATTGTTTTAATCATTTAATCACACCCTTCCTCTACCACCATGTGTTGGAAAGTCTCCTGCAGGACCAGGGGAGAGGAAGAGAAGTGTCACAGCTCAGTACAGTGTCAGAGCATCCTCACCTCACACACCACAGGCAGCACCCCAAACCATAGTCAGTGGTGGGAAATCCATCAGGAGAGTCTCACTGGTGTGAAGAAACACACTGAGACTGCCAGAGGACCAAGCATCAGGAGGTGAGACACCATCTGATATTATCAGGATTTTTTTTTTTAAAGGACACCTGTACAAATTGCTTTTTAAAGTGTGTTTTTGCTCACCTTTTTGTCCTTAACACAGGATGAAAATTGCAGGTACTAAATTGCAGTAGTGTTACTACTAAATGCCACTATTAATTTAGGAATCTTATAAAGCTCATTTTTATTCTGAATTTCTCTGGTGTCTGGAATAATTTCTACAGTTAATGTGTGTAAACATTAAGAAGCAAGCCTACATTTGATACAACATTTCAAAGTACCCCATGCCTATTTTATGTTGTATCTGGTTTTGTAATATGAAGAAATACTTAGCAAAAAATAATATCCCTATATTAATATCCTGTAGAGCTTTCAGAAATTGGCATTATTAACTTGTCTGATCTTTGTTTGCTGATGTGTCCATCAATTGTTCTTTCCTGTCCTGTGATTTATCTCCTGGTTTTTTATTTTACTTTATTTTTGTAAAACCCATCAATGCTTATGATTCACAACTAAATCATGTTGACTGTTGCTGTTATCTTTGTTGATCAACCCAAGTAGTTTTACATAATTAAATTTCAATTTCAAAAATTTCAATTTCATAATCAGTGGGCAAATTTTAATTGTTAACTGCTCCTTAGTGGGTTCTTCAGGACAAGTTCTGGTGTTTTCCTGGTCCAGCTGCAGGTCCTGTCCCTTTCAGCTTTTCTGGAAACTCCTCCTTTGCCTAGCTGTGAGGGAAATCTCATGATTCTTAGACCAGTGTCTCCCTGACTCCTGAGTCCCTCCAGATATGATGTTCAGGCTTTTTTATTTCCTTCCTTTGCAAGCACAGTAGCCACTGCATTGAGAGCCTTCTGAGAACCACAGCATCATTTATTTTAGCATGAGAAAAAAAATTTTAAATTACAATATTAATAATAATAAATATTTTTTAAACTACAGATTCTCTCCATGTGCATCTTATTATAGCATCTTCTGTTGCTAAGCATCTTATCTTTCAGATCCTGATGAGCTCCCTAGCCACCTTAGCACAGTGCCCCTTAAATCTTCTTATAACAGTTTTGCTCTGGGTCACTGTTCTCTATTTTTACCCTTTGGTCAAAAACAAAGCAGCCCTGTAGGTTCTTCTGGCTGTTAAGCATCATGTGTTCATAGTAAACCTTTCTGGCTGCAGTCCTGGACATCTGTTCCTGCTACAGCATCACCAACAGTAAACCCTTTTTTTCCCATTCCTGCTTCTTCTCTCAGGTGTCTCCTGTTGATCTTTGTGTAGTTATGTGGGGAGCTGACCACATGCATCATAAGTTAGAGTTACACAGGCTCCAATACCCAGGTCACAGACCTTTACAGTCAATATTCTTCACCTGTTTCAGCTAAAAATTTGAAGGCTTTTTTTTTTTTTCCCCCATCTTAAACTTGTACTTAATCATGAACTATTTACTTCAAATCATCTGCCCTCTCAACAGCCTCCTCACTTGGAGGAGATGAGCTTCATGATTTCACATGAACATTGACCACATTTAGAACTGGCTCCTGATGCTGCAAATGTCACTGGGGTCCTACAGCACAATGAGCAAAGGCAATTCCAGTTGAAACGAGAGACTGCAGAGGATTTATGTCATCTCCTCCATTCCTTCCTCCACCCCAGCACCAGCATTAGGAGGTGTGGGAAAGATAAAAGCTGACTGAAGAACCATTTGGATCTCTATATATAACTATATATATATGTAATCTAAATCATACTGACCTTTTCTGATATTTCAATCAAAAGTATGACAAGATCCTTTAATTCAGATTTCTCACACAAATAGCTCCTTTGCTTCTCTCCTATTCTGGAGTTACTACTAATGAAGGAAACAATCTATATGAACTCACAGTATCATTCCTTATGGTCTTGAACATATGACTTACATCAGTCTGTCCTTTCCCAAATAAACTGCTCCATAAAGCAGAGTGATCACAGGAACATATATACAGATTGTAAATATTCCTTTTTCAGTCTTTGTTGGTTTTGGGGTTTTTTTTTTTTTTTGGTGTCTGATGTTACACATTATATAAGGCCAGTCAAGTAGTGCATTTTAAGCAGGAAGCAACCCTTCTTGATTGCTGGACTTTGTCACTATGGGCTTGAGATACCATTGCATCAATACTAAATCCACATCTTGTCTGCCCTCCTTGTGTTGGGTTAGAGCTCAGTTCTTTGGCCTCAAATGCCTCTCCTTACTGCATTTCAGTCTGAACAGGTTATGATCCAGCATTTTACTATCCAAGGACCTTCCTTGTTTATCTATCCATCTGCCTTACATTTCCCAAAATAATTAGGTGCTGCTCTTTCCCTAAAACACTTTGCTATTTCCTTGAGGCTGCCCAGGGTTTCCTGACACAGTTAACTGTACTCTGCAGAACATTTCCCCCCTCGTTTCACAAAACTTTTGTTCCAGGAAAGCCATTTTCTCCATTTCTACTGGGGCTGTCATGTTATGAATTTCTTGTAGCAGGAATGAATTTAGTAGTTATGCTACTCTGCTTCTGCAGACTATAAATCTGGTTCTATACAGCTGCCTGGTTTTTCCTCTGGGTCATATCTTTTAAGCTGTGTTCGAGTGTAAAGAACATAGAAATAGCTCTGGTATGAAGTTTGAAAATGCCTCGGTACTTAATTTTGAGTCAGAGTTTTAGAGCCCTGGATGTCTGTAAATTCAGCCCCTTTCCTACAGCTGCCTATCAATTTACTTGAACAAAACAATCCTGGCTGTCTCCGCTTGTTTTTTTTTCAGTTTGCCTGTCTTCATAGATTTTTTTAAAATTTATGTTCTGGCAGTGCTGAGAATCAAAAGAGGTTCTACAGCTGTGTAGCTGCTCCAGTTTAATGCACTCTAACAAAGTTTTTGTCCTGATGTATCCTTCTGGCTGCAATTTTATTTGACTGACACCTTGCAGGCTCTGAGAACCCATGTTTCCAGGTACAGTGTGGATGATTTGCCCTGGGACCCTTTCTGTCCTGTTGCCTCAGTGTTTCATAAGCTAATACAGCACTGAATATATAAAAAAAACAAAAACAAATAAATCCTACCACAAAACAAAAAAACGAATGCTCCAATATTTCAAATATGAAACCAAGGAGATTCATACCAAAAAATGTTTCTTTATTTCTAACAAATCAATTATGTATGTCAAAAAGGAAGTAGCAGTAGCAGTAATAATATTTCTACCCTTGTAGCAATAATAATATTTTCATCACAGCCCTGAAGTTCCAGTGTTTGTCCCCAACACTCCAGAGCTATCACAGGATCACTCTGTTGATCATTCTGCTTGAAAAAACCTTTAAGATCAAGTCCAACCACTCACCCAGCTCTGCTAGGTCCTGTGTTAAACCATGTCCTCCAGCACCATACCTCCAGGGCTTTGAAACCCTCCCGGGATGGTCATTCCCACAGCCCACACCACTGCTGGTGCCAGCCAGGAATTGACACTGTCACTATCTTTATCTTTTATCTTTAATGTCCTTCACAGCACTAGGATCCACTGACGTAGCTATCAGTACTAGTTTGTTCAGCTGAGTATTCACAATGGTGAGTTTGTTCTTCCTTTTCCTTTTCCTTTTCCTTTTCCTTTTCCTTTTCCTTTTCCTTTTCCTTTTCCTTTTCCTTTTCCTTTTCCTTTTCCTTTTCCTTTTCCTTTTCCTTTTCCTTTTCCTTTTCCTTTTCCTTTTCCTTTCCCTTTCCCTTTTCCTTTCCCTTTCCCTTTCCCTTTCCCTTTTCCTTTTCCTTTTCCTGTTCCTTTTCCTGTTCCTTTTCCTTTCCCTTACCCTTTCCCTTTCCCTTTCCCTTTCCCCTTCCCTTTTCCTTTCCCTTTTCCATTTTCCCTTTTCCCTTTTCCCTCTCCACCTCCTCCTCCTCCTCCTCTTCCTCCTCCTCCTCCTCCTCCTCGTTTTCCTTTTTCTTTTCCTTTTTCTCTCCTTTTTCTTCTCCATTTTCTTCTCCATTTTCTTCTCCATTTTCTTCTCCTTCTCCTTCTCCTTCTCCTTCTCCTTCTCCTTCCCCTTCCCATTTCTCTTCCCCTTCTTCTTTCCTCTTCCCTTTTCCCTTTTCCCTTTTCCCAACAAATCCTTTGGAAAGGGTTGTCAGGGCCTGGCCCAGGCTGCCCAGGGCAGGGCTGGAGTCCCCATCATCCCTGGAGGGGTTTCAGACCCTGGGGATGTGGGGATGAGGGACAAGGGGTGGGGAAGGGTTGGACTCAATGGACCTAAAGGTCTTTCCCAACCAGGAGTCTGTGGTTCTGCACCAGTTTTAAGATCATAACCAGTAGTTTTAAGTGTTACCAATTAATTGTTTTGCTTTTTTATCATGAGAAGCAATTGGTACACAAGTGCTTTATGATTTAGGCTGCTTTGGAGTGACTGTGGTATGATTTTTTAACTATTTCTCTGATCTGGACCTTGAGCATTCTGTTGGTATTTTAGATATTTTCTCTCAGTCTTCTGGCATTTGAGTAAGCTTTTTAATACTAGATCTGACTGTGAAACTTCCCCATAATTAATGGTTCAATGTTTCTCAGTCTCCACACACAGCATTGATCTGAAAAAGGAGGGTATTTACTGGCTTATTGAGGGACTCAGGCTGGAAATTAAAGTTTTCATCATGTTTCCTTAATGGATTTTTGTTTAAGGCAAAGCTACATTTTGTTCTAATGCACTAATAACATGTAAGGCTTAAAAAATAGCCCTTTTTTCTTGTCTGAAACATTACAGCATTCTGCCTTTAGCAGAGTACAAGGTAAATACTTTGAGGTTTGTTTTGAGTATTTTGAGGGTTTTTTTTGCAGCTCAAGATGAGATAGCAGATAAACACAGATATTTCACTTATAAATTACTTCCTTTGTCAGAGCTTTCTGAAAGGAACAACCTGATGAACTTGATTATTGGGGGATTCTGAGCGTGATAAAGAACTTAATGATCTGCAACAATTCATAGCTAGATCAGTAATAAGAGAATCATTATTGTCTAAAGATTAATTTATCACTATTTGAAACAAGGCCAGAGCCAGACCATTCTCCATCACAAGAAAGACCAAAAGAACAGGTCCAATTCAGCACTTGCTGTTCCTCCAAAGTGCCTCTGGAGATTGTTCTCCTGGGACCATTGTACAGAAGAAAATAAAAAATAAAGGGCATTTCCTGAATTAGCATAGGGATGACAAGATAATGGTTTCAGAAACTGATTTGGGGTTTTAGGTTTTTTTTTAAATATATAAAAGAACTTCCTAAAAATCCTGCTGGAACATGCAGGCAAATTGGGCAAATGTATTTTGCCTAAATCTGTCAGATGTGACCCAAAAGCATAGCTCAGATGCCACTAGTCTTCCATGATTCCTGATGAGGAAGACAAAATGAAACAGGAAATGAAAAATCCAGTGCTCATGAGGCAGAATCCAAGGAAAGAGGAGCAGAGAGGAATAAGATTAGAAAGTCACACAGAGAACCTGTGGTGAGAGGTTAGGAAAGGTGGAAGGGAAAGGAAGACATGGGGTGATGTGCAGGGTGGATTTCTAGGGAAAGGTTGTACAAAATTGGGATACACCTAAAACACTGAAGCTCCTGCAGGAAAAGTTATTGCAGTCAGAGATAACTAACATTGGTGTAGGTAATTAACATAGGTAATTAACCACCTCACTCCCAGTGCCTGCACCTGTGGCCAGGGTACAGCACGTGGTGAAGTGCTGCTGTCTCTGATGAATAAAAACTGCATCAGACAACAATGACATGGAAATGGTTCCCAAGGGTCACCTCCACTCCTGGAAACTGAAGACTCAATGATCCTCCTTTTCCAGCTCTGTTTTCCAGCTACAGTGTGAATTTTTTCCTATAGGTGATGTCTCTATTCCTAATACTTCAAACCAACTCCCTGTGTTTTCAGTACACTTTGAATGAACAAAACCACTTGAAAATTATAGGCACTTCCCTCAAGTATTACAGGTTGGTACAGATTTAAGCTTGTTTTCCTTATTTCACTAGGAAATTCAATATGAAACTCATGACACTGTTTATGGGCTTTATTTTTTCGGTTGCTTTTACCATGTATTTTCTAACGTAGCTTTTTCAAAGGTCATAAACCCATTTACTCAAGCCACATAATGGATAGAGAGGACCGTTGGTATATCAAGAGGGAGTAATTACCTTTAGAGGTAAGCTAGGGTTACCTTTAATGACAACAGATTTTTACAGCACTGTTAAAGCACACAGTAATTTGCAGACAGCTCCTTGAGAGCCAAGTTCCAAAAAAAATGCCATCTGGTGTACAGGATCCTGCACAAGCCCAAACAAAACCAACTTTTGAGGGCTTGCAAAGGCATCTCTGGTGCAGAAGCCAGATGGCAAATCCAATGTTCATCGACAGACAGATTTGTCAGAGCTGTGAGTGCAATGCCATGTTTGCTGGGTACTCTTTTGCATTTGGATTTCTCAAATGACAGACACACAGAGGAGCAGCAACCCCTTATCTAATTATTTACTTGCACGTGCAGTCTTCTAATAAAATGTATGGAGCTAACATGTTTTATGATGCTTTATCTTTTGAACTGAGCACCAGACAATCACAGGCTGGATGGCTACCAACTAATATTTGCACATAATTCAACTGAAAATGAAAAATTATTTGCCTGTGCCAATTGCCCTCAGTGTTCAAGAACTGAACCCAAAAGGTACAAGCCTGAGGGACCTGAAAAATGAAGCTACAATGGAGCAACAGAGATGCTGCTATTTGGGCAATGGGAAAATTACCCTTTTTGAGCTCCCATCAGGAGCACTTCTCATAGGAGATTTTGTAGCCCATTATTATTATTATCCATTGTTTATCAATTGGAAATTGCTCGTGTACACAGTTCACCTGAAATTAATTTTGTATTTAACACCTCTGAATGAAAAAATGTTGTTCTATTTAGTATCTTTCATGCAGTGCATATGCTGGGAAATATCTCACATTGACATAAGAGATCCTTTCTTTTCCAGCAGCATGAAAATTACAGCAGTCCTTTCACACAGCAGCAATCTCATCCCACAAAGAAATCATTTTGCCCTGATCACCTAGAGAAATCATCACCTGAATATATTGTTCTCAAACTCTCATTTCCCCATCATTGAGGTGAGGCACGGCATTTGGGATTTATTTTTTTTTCCCCCCCCCTCCTGAGTGCAATTTTTCAGAAAACCAATCTATGTGGGTCATAGAAGTGGCCCACAAGAGACTGAAATCCTCATTTATGAAACGCAAATACTCCAACCTGTGAAATGTTTGCAGCACTTTGTGTCCCAGGTAGGTGCCTTCCCATCTAAGCTTGTTTCACAATGGGAAGGTAAATGCAACAAAATACTTCCTAAAATCATAGAATCATAGAATTAGCCGGGTTGGAAGGGACCTCAGAGATCATCTAGTCCAACCCTTGACCCACCAGAGCAGTTGCTAGACCATGGCACTGAGTGCCACATCCAGTCTTTTTTTAAATGTCTCCAGGGACGGAGAATCTACCACCTCCCCGGGCAGTCCATTCCATAGCCTAATCACCCTCTCCGCGAAGAAATTCTTTCTAATATCTAACCTAAACCTCCCCTGGCACAACTTAAGACTGTGTCCTCTTGTCTTGTTGAAGGGCGTCTGTGAAAAGAGTCCAGTTCCCACCTCGCTACAGCCTCCTTTCAGGTAGTTGTAGACAGCAATGAGGTCTCCCCTGAGCCTCCTCTTCTTCAGGCTGAACAGCCCCAGCTCTCAGCCTCTCCTCATAGGGCCTGTGCTCGAGTCCCTTCACCAGCCTGGCTGCCCTCCTTTGGACCTGTTCCAGGACCTCTACATCCTTCTTAAACTGAGGGGCCCAGAACTGGACACAGTACTCGAGGTGTGGCCTCACCAGCGCTGAGTACAGGGGAAGAATCACCTCCCTGGACCTGCTGGTGACGCTGTTTCTGATACAGGCCAGGATGCCATTGGCCTTCTTGGCCACCTGGGCACACTGCTGGCTCATGTTCAGTTTCTTGTCAATCCAGACTCCCAGGTCCCTTTCTGCCTGGCTGCTCTCCAACCACTCTGTCCCCAGCCTGTAGCGCTGCTTGGGGTTGTTGTGGCCAAAGTGCAGGACCCGCACTTGTCCGTGTTAAACCTCATCCTGTTGGAATCAGCCCAACTCTCCAGTCTATCCAGGTCCCTCTGCAGAGCCCTCCTGCCTTCCAGTTGATCGACACTCCCCCCCATCTTAGTGTCATCTGCGAATTTGCTGATGATGGACTCAATCCCCTCATCTAGATCATCAATGAAGATATTGAACAGAACCGGGCCCAACACTGATCCCTGGGGGACACCACTAGTGACCGGCCGCCAACTGGATGCAGCCCTGTTCAGCACCACTCTCTGGGCCCGGCCCTCCAGCCAGTTCCTAACCCAGCACAGGGTGCTCCTGTCCAAGCTGTGGGCTGACAGCTTTTTCAGGAGGATGCTGTGGGGGACGGTGTCAAAGGCTTTGCTGAAATCCAGGCAGACCACATCCACAGCCTTCCCCTCATCCACCATTGGGTCACCTGATGATGAAAGGAGCTCAGGTTGGTCAGGCATGACCTGCCCTTCCTAAACCCGTGCTGGCTGGGTCTGATCCCTTGCCCATCCTGCAGGTGCTGTGTGATTGCACTGAGGATGATCTGTTCCATGACCCTGCCAGGCACTGAGGTCAGGCTGACGGGCCTGTAGTTTCCCGGGTCCTCCTTCCGGCCCTTTTTGTGGATTGGCGTGACATTCACCAACTTCCAATCGTCTGGGATGTCCCCCGTGAGCCAGGATGATATGCAGCTGATAACCCAGATTTTGTTTCACACCAAAGGTGTACCTGTTAACACACCCCTTTTCCTTGGTGTGCTGCAGCTTTGTTCTCATTCCTGATCACAGATGTCTTGCTGTCACACGAGGCTGAATTCTTGTCATCTACCAGAATGAACCCATAAAACCCAACAGGAGAGCAATGGTCTTTATCTTTAATCAAGTGTTGCAGTTACTGCCCATTTGTCACACTGGCAATTAAGAGAGATGGATTTTTATACCCGTGAAAAGATGTGAAACAGATGGAAAATTAAGGTGAGGAAAAGCCTTTGAGCTTCTGACTGAACAGTTTTATACCCCGGTGAATGCCATAAAGCCCCAGAAAGAAGTATTCAAACATTGCTGGAATTTTCTGCCCTATTCACACCTGTTGAGTTGTGAAGCATCACAGAGTTCCAGTAACTCATGGGAAGGGATCTGATGTGTTTATAAAGTGATGGAATTAGCAGGGGTAGCTCTGTCTGACATTTCCCATCCATTTTAGGTGTTTAAACAACCACGCAGGAATACAAAACTGTTTACTGCTTCAAATCAAAACCTTCATATTTTCAGAATCTATGCTATATCTTTGGAAGCCAAATTGGTGACAGTCTCTCTACAGCTAATGCACTTCAAGTGAAAAAGCATTTCTGTCTGTCCTGTTATAATCTGTTTTTAGGCAAAGAAGAGAAGATGCAGAGAGGACTCTCATGCTGCTGGGGTTTCTGCTGCTTGAAATCCATCCAGGCAGTACTGCAGATGAGCAATAGTTTTCTTTTTATGTTTATAATGTCTTTACAAAATGACCATCATGGATTCCAGAGCATTTAACTTATTTACCTTATCCTGGGGTGAGCTTACTGAAGAAGAGGAGGTATCAAAAAAGAGGGGGTATCAAAGAAGAGGAGAGAAACTGTGCCTCTAGTCTGGCAGCATAAATGAGTTCAGGTAAACTAATCTGTCACCAAACACAGAAATCACTTTGCTAGTAAAGTGAAAGAAAATTTTACCAGTTATTAAGCAGCAAAGAATTCCCAGCCCTTGCCTGCTTCCATTGCAGGCATTCTTATTTTGCTCAAATAGTTTAAGAAATCTCTTAGATTTCTTAATCTAGAAAAATTGCCGAGAAAATTATGATCAGCTAACTTCAGATGGGAAAGCAAGGATTTGGAAAAAAGCAAAATAGCTAAAAACAAGGAGTTAGAAACATCTGTGAAGATGATCTGTTTGGTGAACACTCTGAATTAATGAAATCTGCAATGGGAACATTCTCAAGTGAAAAAAACCCAACTTTTATTTTGAGTCAAAGAGCTGCCTCTTCAACGTGATTTAAGTAGCATGTTATTTATATAAAGGAACACAATTTTTTTCTGCTATATGTGTGGAATTATACACATGTATGTGTGTGTATTTCTGTATACCTGGAGGAAACGATGAGCTCTGAATGGCTAAACTGTTTCCCCCACTTTTTGCCATGTTTTCTGCTGAACAAGGTCTACTTTTGAAGAGAAGAAAGGAGCAGACCCTCCTGGGACCACCCCTAATTGCACAGGCTACTCCTGACATGAGTTATCTGAAAATCCAGACTATGTGGCATTTAGGAATCAACACCCTCTTTTCTAGGACCAGCTGAACCTGTCTGAGCTACAAGAGGCTTTTCCTCACCACCTGTCCCTGTGAAAACAAGAAATTACCGTTTTGGCTGGGAAGATTTCCCACATGTTGGAGCTCGCAGAGGAACAATTTGTTCCTCCAGGATTCGTGTGTTTGTGTGGAGTTACAGCTCTGTCTTGCAGCACGATGCACACCTCCAGCAGCATCCCAAAAATAGGGGGGGCTGAGCAAACTGCCTTCACCCCCTGACCCCCAAATTCCTCCCCTGATGATGTGATCTTACTCAGTCCCTAAGTGCTCTCACTGCCCACCTGCTTTTTGCCATCATTTCACTCCCACTGATTCTTACAAGCACTCTGATTACTCTTTGACTTCTGCTGTTTATTCCTGCCTTGGTGTTCCCTCATCCCTCCCATTCACTCTTGATAGAATCACAGAATCTTTCAGGTTGGAAAAGACCCTTGGGATCATGGGGTACAACCATCATCCCTACTCTACAGAGTTTTCCCCTAAACTATATCCCCCAGAATCACCTTAAACACATCAGGGATGGAGACTCCAGCACAGGGCAGCCTGTTCAATCTCTGACCCCTTTTTCTGTGAAATCTTTTTTCCTAAAGAAAATCTTTTTTCCAGTCTCTTACCCCATTGCAGCTTCTCTCCACTTGTTTGCTTTTCCAGGCTCATCTTTGACTTCTCATTTCAAGCAAAATCACAGACCCTCTTGGGCTGAGCACAACAGATTCCATCTCTCTGTGGCAGGCTGAAGAAGTCTAAAGCTTCATTTCAGGACGTTTCAGGGAACAGTTTGATGAAAAGTAAAGAAGTAAAATACATCCAAGCAACACCTGCACTTTCCTCTGCTTCTGACAATACACAGATATTCAATCACTTTTTTTTTCCCCAAAAAGATATTGTATTTTTTTCTTACTTGTGACAGATGTGCTCTTTCTTACTTTTGTTTTGGTTTTCTTTTCTTCTGTTTTTTGGTATTTTTTCAGTTTTTTTTGTTTTCTTTTCTCATCTTTTAAAGTACCCATGAAAAACCCAGGCATTGGTGGGAAATGAGAAATCATACTTAATGATTAAATTAAATCTGCATAGTGAGCTGCTTTTTTTTCATGTGTTTTTCTCAAAGAAGCAGTGGCAACAGCTGGTCAAAGAGTAAATTGCACACAGGAAAGTTATTTTTTATCTAATGAAATCGATGTGAACATTTTCAAATAAATCCAAAGGGCTACTGGATGACTGAATACTGTTGGAAGTCATTTGGAGCCTGATGTGGTCCTGAAGTAGAGAGTAGTGGAGCAAGTGGATCAAATAATATTCAGTCACACTTAAAATATGTGTACAAATAACTGCAAGTGAGGATAACAGGGCAATTTCTGCAATGCTCATTTTTGTAGACTTTGCACTCCTGGAGGGAGTCTGGAGTTTGCTGTTCAGATAATGATGTGCAGAGCTGCACCATGCTTGGAACTCCTCATCATTTGACCCTGAGGTATTTAAATGGCAGAGGGGGAAAACTTATCCAGAAGCACTTTAGAAAACCCAAAAATTAATGTAACCCCAGGAGCCCACAGTGAAAACTCACTGGGTTTATGAGCTCCTGCCTCACATCCAAGGTCCTGGATGTGGAAGCCCAGGAGGCTTCCAGACAGTGTGGGTAGTGATGGGCTGGGAGATGTGGGGGTCCCCAGGTCCCTGGTCCAGTGGGAGATGTTGGGACTGGGTGGTCTTTAAGGTCCCCTCCAATCCAAACCAGTCTGGGATTGGTCCTATGATGTGTGCTGGATGAATACTTTACTAGCACAGGTATTTCAACCTCTTCCACCTCCAGTGCTTTGGGTTAGCTGCAATATTCACTGAGGTTAATAGTGCTGATCCAATACACCTGAGGCAGAAAATGCTACAGAGCAGTGTCTTTCCTCTCTGAAAAACAAAACAAAAAATCCCTTGGCAGTTTTTTTTTTTTGTTTTTTTTTAGCTGGCCTAAAAACTGTTTAGTAAAAGATGTGATGAGAGTAAAGTAAATAATGTTCTTTATCACTGATCACAGGGAGTGGGATGCTGAAGTACACCTAGTCTGCTGTGACCCTCATATGAAAGCCTCCAAAGCTAATTAATCCTCCTGCTTCTGAGACTGTCATTGCCTCATTATTTTTAAATGCAAAGAATAAAACAACATCTTGTATAATTCATGCTCCCCATGGCATACATCCTTTTATTCCTAAACTGGGAAACGCTGACCAATTATTTCCCTGAAAAAGAACCCCAAGGGGATATAGAAGTCTGTATTCCTTTGGTTTTATTCTCAAATTTACAGCAGATCTGCCCAGCTTACTCCTTCTAGTCTCTTCTTATTGGTATGGCTTCCCAGTGGAAAATGATGTGTGGGATAGAGCTCAGGTAAAACTTTATTTGCATATAAAAATAAAACACATTTGCCTTTCCCTTTGAGTGCTTTGGTAAGTTGTTATGCTGATCTGTTTCTGACTTGGTCTCATTAACAGACCAGATTGCCAACCTGTATTTTGTTCTGCTACAACACGAGTTCTTAGATGTGCAGCAGGCTTCCCAGGACCATCCATCCTTTAATTAATGCAACACTCACTTCGTGGGAATGTTGAGAGGTTTAATTAATTCAGCTTTCCACAGACAGGTGGAAAACAGTGAGTAATCACAAAATACTGCCAAAAATTAGTTGGTCCAAAACCTGATGGCTGTGTAGGGTGGGGAGATTTTATTTATTTTATTTTATTTTATTCTGTATTTTATTTTATTCTGTATTTTATCAGAATATTCCAGAGGAATTTCTGTCCCTGTGCCTCCCCTCTTCTTGCAGCTGATGAAACCTCCTCAGACATTGTCAAGCATTCATCTGAATTAATGGTATGATAAATGACATTTTAATGCAGGACCTGTTTTCCCTCCTTGAGTATTCACAAGGGTGCTCACTCTCTGGTTACACACCCAGGGGCTGCACAAGTGGGTGGAACACTGTCTGGCACCAGATAGCTTAGGACAGCTTGAAGATACCATTAAAAAAAAAAAAAAGAAAAAAAAAAAAAAAGATAAATCCAATCCTTTAGAGATTTCCTGCATGTTGATCAAATTACAAGGACCTGTTGGGGTTTATCAGTTATTTTGTGCCTGAAATACATCATTGTTCACAGTTCTGGGGTTTCTGTTGGTTTTTTTGTTTGGTTGGTTTGGGGGTTTTGGGTTATTTTTAATAGTTCTCCATGGTGAAGGAGCTGGGATTGTTCAGCCTGAAGAAGAGAAGACTCCAGGGGGACCTTAGAGCTGCCCCCCAATCCCTGAAGGGAATCTCCAGGAAGGATGGAGAGGGACTTTGCATCAGAGTGTCC
Source organism: Archilochus colubris (assembly GCA_023079485.1). Lineage (NCBI taxonomy): Eukaryota > Metazoa > Chordata > Aves > Apodiformes > Trochilidae > Archilochus > Archilochus colubris. The sequence goes on from CM041115.1 coordinate 70,846,071, forward strand.
AAGCAGAGGAGAAGGGGAAATGGATGGAAAGTGCAGGAGAAGAGGTTCAGGCTGGATCTGAGGAAGAAGTTCTTCATCAGGAGGGTGCTGAGACTCTGGAACAGATTGCCCAGAGAAGCTGTGGCTGCCCCCTCCCTGGAGGTGTTCAAGGCCAGGTTGGATGGGGCAAGGTCCCAGGTGACCTCCTGGGATGCAGAGGTGGAAAAGGACACCAGAGGAATGGTGTCCAATGGGCTGGAGATTCATCCACCAATTTATTTTGGAGTGATAGTTGCACTGCAAAGTTGTTTGTCGTGTGGTAAGTAGATTAAACACCTTTATTTTAGGGAAAGTGTGTTGGTGCTGGGTTTACTTAGTAATGCTGAGCAAAACATCAAAGAGCATTAGTAACAAACACCCCCATCTGCACTGACTGCACAAGAACTACATCCTTCAGAGCTTTGTTAGTCAATGATCTGTCACTGGCAGTGACTTAAGGTGTTCAAGGCAATGTAATAAAAAATGTCATGTCATTAGTAGAGCTAAATATCATTATCTTCACCGTGTATTGTGTAATTCAGCATAACTTGTTGTACAATTAAAATACTAATTTATATTTGCACCGTGTTTCGCCAAGCTCAGCAAAACTCAAATTACAAAGACAAGATCCTCTGAAAAAGCCATCGTTAACTGCAGCAAAACTTTACACAGTTTTCACAGCATCTTTTCCTGCCTCTGGGTAATGCTGCATAATCCTTGTCAGGGGTCACTGTGTTCAGCCAAAAAAGATGAACTATAAATGGAGGAGCAATGTGACATCAGTACAGAGGTGTCTCCTGAGAGGCTCAGACAGCTGTTTTTGAGTTGTGAGGAAGCTTGATGTTTTTGCTACCTCTGTCCAACTCTGGTACTTTGTTTTCCTGGAACAGGGATAGGATTTAATATTTTTTAATTCTAATTCCACCTAGCCACCCAGGGTGATGGCAGTGGGTGAGTTCCCCTTCTTCTTGGCACTTTCACTGCTTTCCAGGTACCTGGGCAAGACTCCTTGGTTCCCCTAAGGTTTTGGTTTGTTGGTTGTTTTGTTTTTTTCATCCTCAACTCTGTCCAAATTTTCATCAGATTGAGTTTGCTCTATGGGCAACAAAATAATCTATAATTTTCAACTGAAAATTGTTCAAATCTATTTCGTATCACCCACCAACGTGAAGCCAAACTTCTTCCTTCAATTACAAATCATTTATCTGAGCCAACTCCTGCTGTTTCTCCACTAACTAGAAAGGGCTCTTTATTTTTTTTTCTTTTTCTTTTTCTTCTTTTTTTTTTTTTTTTTTTTTTTTTTGTGTGTGTGTGTGAGGGTCTCAAGGCACTTCAGAGGAACATGATTACATGTCCATTCTTTCTGTGGAGATGATTTCATACTTTTATTATTCCCATCTCTAAACTACATTAATTGCTCTTCTCCATGGCTGTCATTCTGCATTAAGAGTTTACACAGGCTGTCTCATGCTTTAACCAGATCTCTCAAATAAATTATAATCAGATGAAAAGTAAGTGTTGACCAAAGAGACGAACATGCTAAAACTGAGTCTGACTCAACAACTGTAATTTCTAAAGTAATTATCACACTCAGCTGCCTGAGTAGATGTATCTGTGGATCCAGGCTGAGAGTTGGGGGTGTTCAGTCTGGAGAAGAGAAGGAGAAGGGAGAAGGAAAAGGGAGAAGGAGAAAAGGAAGGAGAAGGAGAAGAAGAAGGAGAAGGAGAAGGAGAAGGAGAAGGAGAAGGAGAAGGAGAAGGAGAAGGAGAAGGAGGAGAAGGAGAAGGAGAAGGAGAAGGAGAAGGAGAAGAGGAGAAGGAGAAGGAGAAGGAGAAGGAGAAGGAGAAGGAGAAGGAGGAGAAGGAGAAGGAGAAGGAGAAGGAGAAGGGAGAAGGAGAAGGAGAAGGAGAAGGAGAAGGGAGAAGGAGAAGGAGAAGGAGGAGGAAGGGAAGGAGAGGAGAAGGAAGGAGAAGGAGAAGGGAAGGAGAAGAAGGAGAAGGAGGAGAAGGAGAAGGAGAAGGAGAAGGGAGAAGGAGAAGGAGAAGGAGAAGGAGAAGGAGGAAGGAGAAGGAGAAGGAGAAGGAGAAGGAGAAGGAGAAGGAGAAGGAGAAGGAGAAGGAGAAGGAGAAGGAGAAGGAGAAGGAGAAGGAGAAGGAGAAGGAGAAGGAGAAGGAGAAGGAGAAGGAGAAGGAGAAGGAGAAGGAGAAGGAGAAGGAGAAGGAGAAGGAAAAGGAGAAGGAGAAGGAGAAGGAGAAGGAGAAGGAGAGAAGGAGAAGGAGAAGGAGAAGGAGAGAAGGAGAAGGAGAAGGAGAAGGAGAAGGAGAAGGAGAAGGAGAAGGAGAAGGAGAAGGAGAAGGAGAAGGAGAAGGAGAAGGAGAAGGAGAAGGAGAAGGAGAAGGAGAAGGAGAAGGAGAAGGAGAAGGAAGGAGAAGGAGAAGGAGAAGGAGAAGGAGAAGGAAGGAGAAGGAGAAGGAGAAGGAGAAGGAGAAGGAGAAGGAGAAGGAGAAGGAGAAGGAGAAGGAGAAGGAGAAGGAGAAGGAGAAGGAGAAGGAGAAGGAGAAGGAGAAGGAGAAGGAGAAGGAGAAGGAGAAGGGAAGAAAAGAAGGTTCTGGGGAGACCTTGGAGCACCTTCCAGTGCTTGAAGGGGCTCCAGGAAAGCTGGGGAGGTACTTGGGACAAGGGCCTGGAGGGATGGGACCCTGCGAGGGGGAAGGGTTTGGAGCTGGGAGAGGGGAGATGGAGAGGAGAAATCCTTTGGGGTGAGGGTGCTGAGCCCCAGGTTGCCCCCAGAAGCTGTGGCTGCCCCATCCCTGGCAGTGCTGAAGAGATGATGATGGGAAGGGTGTCCTGTTCCAGAGCTGCCCAGCCATTCCTGGAATCTCTTACCAGGCCAGGCTTTAAAGTTTTGGGTGGATATATCCAGTGCTCACACACAGACAGACAGAGGCTGGTAAAACGTTGATACAAATATCTTTAGAAAATTATTTTTCCCTGCACAAAAATCTCTCCATCACTTTGGATGATGATCAGAGGAGATTTTACTTCTGAGACCACATAATGCAGAGATTATTTTCCTGCCCATCTACTCCAGGCTCAGCACTGCTGATCAGAGGCAATAAAGAACTCTGTATTCTCTAACATCTGGACAGATGCCCATGAGAAGGTTTGAACTTTTCCTAGATTAACGCCTAAAACTGTGATGTTTGTAACTCATAGTTTTGTACTTTTTCGTAATTTTTTTGTCTTTTAATAAATATCCTATCAGTAGAATAAAAATATTAAGAATATGGGGAGTCTCAAAGTCTCAGTGACCTAGAAACTTAATGTTCCTACAGAAATGTGTACCTTTGTAGCCCCTTTTTCTTTCAAGAAATATGCTTTTCTCATGTTGCTTATTTCCAAGGAGAATTTACAAGACCTACTTCACTGTGATAGAAAGTCACGAGGAGAATAAAAATACTTATAGAAACAGAGCAGGCTGTGCTGGTGGCATCTGCCAAAGAGCAGTGGCAGGGAAATTCTGTGCTTTGCAGATCTGTCTTTGTGCTGATGTAAATGTAGAATAATCTTTCTCCATTGGTAACAAAAAACTGGTATCAGTGAAAATATTCCCTTCAGAAGACTCAGGGCAATGAAAAATAAGCAGTGAGGTCAAGTTCCTCAATTTGTTTGCAAAGTGTGTCTAATTCCTACCAAATAAAAAAGAATTATCGACATTTTTATTGCTCATTGGAGCATCCTCTGTGTAGATGAATTTGGGCTTTTGTGTTCCACATGCAGTGTAAGCCTCTACTCGATTTAATCATGGGATAAAACAGTTGTGTGCTCAAAAGATCACTTTATAGTGCTATTTATTTAATTAGGGTGTTGTGTTAGGTACGATCATGTCTTTGATTTGATTCACTGAATTTAATAAATACTTCTGTAGTGCTCATCACTGGAAAACATGATGACCATATGTCCAGCTAAGATAATTGAAACAACATTCCCTACTTATGTGGAGCTAATATCCTGCAGATAGAAAGCCATGAAATCTAATTAGAGGAGCTGTCTAGCCACTCAGTGAATGAAAAATCCAATAAAACACAAACAGTGCACTAGAGCTGATAGTGGAATGCATGAGGGTTATCATCAGCATATCTTTGCCTTGATACTGCTTTACTCTAAAGTGACCCAGATTATCAGCTGCTTCATACTCCAAAATCTTTGCATTTTCCTCTGTTTCTGGATGCATCCAGACAGATGCAGCAGCATCTTTGCTCCCACTGACACTGAACATCTCTGAGTTCCTGATGCACATCATCTCTGAAGCTCAGCAAGTTCCACTGTGAGGGAATGCTGTGATCCAGAAGCAGCATAAATACCTGGCAATTTTTACACCAAAATGAAAACAACAATATTTTTAATTGCCTTTGGCAGGATGGTGGAAAATAAAAGTAATAATAAAAAAATGATACCCCTCAAATCAAACTCCTAGAACAGGTCTGCACTCATGGGCTGCTCCCAGATGAAGCCAGACACCTCTTCTTTTGCAGCAGTGGAAAACCTGGTGCTATTCAGGTGCAAGTAACCCACCTGATTCCTAAGCGAACAAACCCAACAAGAACAAACAAATGGAAAAAAAGAACCCCAAAATCCAGCAAAAATTAAACCCAACAACAACAAAAAAAGTATCTGTAAGTCTTCAGCTCCAGCCCCAACCACAGGCTGGTGATTCCTGCAGGAGTGTTTCTCTCTGATCTTTATTCCTCAGGGTTTTTCCAGGGTCCTCAGCCTCAGCCTGAGAGTGCTCATCCTGGCTTTTGGGACCTTTGGGATGAAGGAGCTCCTGGATCCCACATCATTCCCCAAACATCCCCAGCTCCTCACCTCTCCCTCTGCTCCTGCCCTCTGCCCACCTCCTCCTCTGCATGACAGCACTGGAAAAGACACCAGGTTGAGCCAGCCATCAAGTTTCACTCTTTTTGTGGTGTTTCACACAGTTTGCACAAAGTTTGGGTCCATCTCCATGCTGCAGGGACATGGCCCAAATCACAGTCTGCTTCTTATGCATTTTGGGTTTCTTCAACACAAACAGCACCCTGCTCCCCATTTTGTTGCTAAAACCTCTAACTTCATAAATAAAAGCTTTCTTAAAACAAAATGAGATAAAGATGATAATTTATATGGGCCAGGACTGAAATGAATTTTAAAAGTTAGTATTTTTGTATTCTTATCTCACTGAGTTTCTGGCTTATTGAACCATCTAGAGAGAAAAATAATTTCAGTCACCTGGACTGGTAATTGCCAGAGGATAAAACACCAAAAGAGGTCTCAATAACTGGAAAGAGTATCATAGAATCATTGAATGGGGTGTGTTTGAATGGACCTTAAAGCTCATCCAGTCCCAACCCCCCTGCCATGCTCAGGGACCCCTCCCACAGCCCAGGGTGCTCCAAGCCCCATCCAAGGTGTCCATGAAAGCTTCCAGGGATCAGGCAACCCTAATTAATGCTCCTCCACTTAATCAGCAAGGAATCATGGAAGGGTTTGGGTTGGAGGGGACCTTAAAGCTCACCCAGTCCCACCTGGACAATCCAGGGACCCCTCCCCCAGCCCAGGGTGCTCCAAGCCCCATCCAACCTTCAGCACTGCCAGGGATGGGGCAGCCACAGCTTCTGGGGGCAACCTGGGGCTCAGCACCCCCACCCCAAAGGATTTCTCCTCTCCATCTCCCCTCTCCCAGCTCCAAACCCTTCCCCCTCGCAGGGTCCCATCCCTCCAGGCCCTTGTCCCAAGTCCCTCCCCAGCTTTCCTGGAGCCCCTTCAGGCACTGGAAGGTGCTCTGAGGTTTCTGTGGGTGAGAAACAAATGCACAAACCCCAAGCTCCACAGTCAGGAGGAGGCAGCAATGTCTGTGAAGGACACGGGGATAAAAGGCTGAGAAAAGTTGCTGTGCAGAGAGACACTTCCGAAGAAACCTGATTTTGGAGCAGCCAACCTTCCTGTTGGGAGTGCCAATGGAAAATTCTCTGTGGGCAAAGCCAAGGGGCTCTTCCATGAGGATCTTCCCCACCTGAACCCCATTTAGATGATCCATGCCTTGTTTCCAGAGGAGGGGAACCCTCCTTCATGCTCACCTGGAGAACACTCCATCAACTCATCCCCACACCAACCCAAACCCACGTCCAGACCCCCCCAAACCCATCCCCTGGATCCAGTGTCACATAATAACCCCAAAACTCATCACAGGGGTTTCCAGATGCCCTTCTGCCCCCTCCCCACTGGCCAAAGAGGTGTGGGCAGAAATGCCTGGAGGGGCAATGTGGGGTCTGGAGAGGGTCCCGTGGTAAAACCTGGTTTATGGCAACATCCCTGTAGGTTCTGGTCCTTGCTGGACTCAGAGGGACTTCTGCTTATGGGACAACGTGGGGACTTGGTCTGCAGGGACCTTGCCTTGCATCTTGGGTGCTGTAAAAACCAGGTGTGTAAAAACCAGGTGTTTTGGTCACTAACTTAAGAAAAGTTGAGATGCCTGGCAGTGTTGAAGGTTGGATGGGGCTTGAAGCACCCTGGGCTGTGAGGGGGGTCCCTGGGGTTGGGACTGGATGGGCTTTAAGGTCCCTTCCAACCCAAACCAGTCTGGGGTTCAGTGGGAACAGTGACTCAGCCCTGCTGCCTTCCATCCTGCCTGATTCAGGATAAACTGCTCTGTCTTATCTCAGTAATATTAACAGCAGTGTCCAGATGCTGCTGACAGGTGACACTGCAGCACTGAAATATTTTCCAGCCCACAGGGATTTAGAGTAAGCCCATGGCAGTATTTGTTAAGAGTAATTTCCTTCCCCTTTGGGGAGGAGAGACGAAAAATTAAAATTAAACCCTTACCCAATGCTGCTCCAGTCTTTTTCTTCTTTTGTAAAAAAGGTATATTCATCTATTTGATATAATTATGTATTTAAATAAGTAACAAAAACTACACCTTCGAACTCTTACTGCTGCTGCTTATAGCTAACTGAAGAGGGATAATCCTTTATAATGAAAAATAGGAATTTTTTTCAGTGTAACTCAAGGCTTTCCAGGTTAATATCCAAGTGTGATTATTTTTTCCTGAATATAAGCCTTCCCATCCCTTAAGTGAGCAGTAAAAAGCTTTTTGGCACAAAAGAGAGATCAGGTCTCTAAATAAGATATTTTTTTTTTATTATTATTATTATTATTATTATTATTATTATTATTATTATTATTATTATTATTATTATTATTATTATTATTATTATTTTCTCCAAGCATTTTCCTTTGCTCAGTATTTCCCAATGACTTCCCTCTATTATACTGTCCAAAGCCAGAAGGTTTCCATTAAGAGAGTAACAAGATGAGGATATATCCAGAGAGCTCAGATGTGTTCACTTAGCACCTCCCAGGGTCATTCAGTGTAAAATTCAGTATACAGTAGTTATTGCCACGTTTCACAATATTTTTCAGTCACTCTGTCTCCTCTATGGGTTCCTCTCCACAAACAGTTCTTTTGTCTAGTTTTCAGGTTCTTTGTTCACATTCCCTGCCCTGGGTCTCCTGGTTTTATTGCCTTCTGTTTGCCAGCAAAATTTAGTTCTTCAGGGATAGGAACACAGCTCTGATTTAATCCATGGGTAGAAAAAGGAACAAAAAAAAAAAAACAAAACCAAACCCACAAAAAAACCCCAAAAAACCCCAAAACAAACAAACAAAAAAAGCAAAAAAAAAGCCCCAAAACACACACAGAACCCCCCCCCACAAAACCATAACATGCTTCAACATTTTCATCCCACCACAGACCATCCCTTGCCTCTGCAGGGCATTGTTACTATGCAAGGAGCATAGACAGAGACAAGGAAGGGGAATAAAGGAATATTTTCCTATAGAACAAGCATAAATTTATATATATATATATATATATTTATATAACAACCTTCTGTCTGAAAAGTAGGTTGAATATTCTGTTAGCTGCAGAAGTACACAGGGAATCCTGAAACAAGTCTTGGAAAAATGTACATAATAAATTTTACCTCCCTATTTAAACATTTTATTTATGTGTATATATATATGTATAGGTGGTCAGTTCAGGTTTTTTTACCATATCTTCTATTCACAACCTTTTCTTGCAAGCTGTGGCATTCACTGGTTCTGTTAACACCTGACCTTCAGCTGAGTTGGTTAATTAAGCAACATCCTTACTTTCAGGATGTTTCCTTCCATCAGGCACTGGAAAAACCCTCTGTGCAGTTCTTTTTTGGTCGCCCTGGCAGGCTGTGATGGGGAGGGATGAAAAGGAATCCTCAGGAACCAGGGCACAGGGATAAATCTGGAGCAGTTGGTGCCGGGGGATGGTTTGCAGGATCTTTTCCCAAGGTAAAACATTCCCTGTGCTCAGAGAAACCTCCTCAAGGATCTTTCCTTAAAACTTCCAGTTTTCCCACTTATCTCTTGCTTTTGAGATGTCTTTGTAGGAAGCATTGGGGTTTTTTTTCTGCTTGCAGCATCCTCAACAAGCAGGAAGGGGCTCTCATCCTTCATCCAGGCACAGCCAGCTCTGAGATGTCCCAGCATGAGCAAAAACACCCTGGAAGATTCCTCTGTGAGGGAAAGGCTCACCTAGGCTGTGGTCTGCTCCTGTCTGAGCCCTCTCTGAGCCTCCAGCTGCTGAGGATGGAAGGCACCAGACACCTGTACCCATCCCCTGACACCTGCAAGACGTCAGCATCATTTACCAAATCTTGGACATCTGTCTCATTTCTCCTTTACATTTCACCAGCCTGTCTGGAAACGAAAAATAATCTTGGGTGTTTCTGCTCCTGAGCCCCAGGGGACCCCTCTGACTACCAGGCACCTTCAGGGGAGGTTCCTGTGGGTTCTTGTGCAGATTTTTTTGGGAGCAACATTCTGCCAAAATGGCAGCGTGCTCCTGGGGTTGCTGATCATATGTTCACCTGTGGTCAGAGATTCCCCTTGAGGGGTGGTCCCACTGCCCCAGAGTTTCCCTGGGCAGGTGTTGAACATCAAGTTCAGGGTTTTTCTCACCTGGACCCACCAGGGAGCAGTCATGATGCTGATGGGGGGGTGTGAGGTTCATCACCCCTGGTACTCCCTGGTTTCTTCTCTCCCCTCCTTTCCTGGGTGTGGGTGCAGGGATGGTAGCTCAAGGCATGAAGAGCCCAGGTGGGAGAGGTGACAGAAACACAACTTCTAATCCTCAGCACACTCCCTCCTCTGAGCAGGCTCCAGGGTTTCCTGGAGACCAGAGCAAACACAAACCCCTTGGCAGCAGCCAAGGTCCCCACTGGGGACCAGCTTGGCCCCCCTGCCCGGCTGCTTCTGCTGAGACATGCTGAGGAGGCAAGTTTTTCCTGCACTTTTGGGGGGTTTTACTTTGACTGATGGGATCAGCAGGGGTGTCTGTGGCTTTGCTGGGTGTTTTTCTGCTCTGCAAAGCACCCGGTGGCTGCAGGGTGTCTGTGTGTGTGTGTGTGGAAAGGGAGCCTGGAGATGTTTGGGCTTCACTCTGGTTTCCTTGGCAATTGCTCCTGGAGCTCCAGTTGCCTGGGAGTAAGGAGACACCAAATCTGAAGTTTGAGGAGATAAAAAGGGGGGGAAATACACCTTTTTTCAGGGCACAGCAGTTGGGGCTGTGGCTCACCTGAGGCTTCCAGGGGAGCTTCCAGGTACCCTGTACCCCAGGCAGGGTACACCTCGTTGGCTACAGGGTGTTATTTGAGCAAGCAGCCCCATTCTGCAGCTCTCTTACCCTCCATACCCTTAAAAAACTTTTATTAATGAGGCAGCTGATGCAGGGAGCTGCTGCTGCCTGGGTAGGTATTAGACATTTGGTTTCTAGCAGCCCCTCACCCTTGCTTTCCTTACAGAACCATCTCTGCCTGCATCCCCAGGCTTCATTTCTGCCTTGATAATTCCTGGTGCAGTGACAGCAGTGCCAGACAGACAGACACAACTATGCTCTGATTATTTGCCCCTGGTTTCTCACCAGCAGTGCCAGGAAAATGTTTGTTACCCAGTCCTGTTCAACATCAATAGAAATCATTACTGGAGGTGTTTGTGGGCCTAAAGTGCTGGGTTTTTTAACATATACTGAAAATACAGAGGCTGCCCTGCTCTCAGGAATGTCTCCAGCATCTTGCTGTTGCTCTGACAGCCCATCTAAAACTCCTGAACTTGGAGGTCTGGGCAGGGGAACTGAGTAGCTGGTGAGGCCAGGGACAAGGCATGAACCTCTCCTGGTGATCCAGACAGAGCAACCACCAGATCCAGGCATGGAATGCAGAACCCCCCTGAGCCTTGCCTTTGCTGACCTCATTTTCAGAAGCTTCTCCAGGGTCTGGAGGCTCCTCTGAACACATCCACAGCTTCTGAGTGTGCCTGCAGCCACAGACAGGCTGTTCTGCTTCTGAGAGCATCTCGGAGGCTGCTCCTCAGGAAAAGTTGGGAAGCCCTGGGAGGTGCCAGAGTGGAGGGCTGGGGATGTGGTTTTTTGGCAAGCACCTTTCATGTGTTGCCAGAACTGCCCCGGGCAGGTGTTGTGGGGTGATGTTGTGCAGAGGTGATGAGGGGACACAGCAGATGGAGTCTGGTTCCTTAGAGCAGAGGAGCTGGGGAGGTTTCCAGGCAGCATCCTCCAGGCTGAGCCCCTGGAGCCTCGGGCTCACACAGCCAGAAAGCTGAGCTGCTTGCAAGTGTTCATTATTCTACCTTCACCTTGGCAAGTAGAGACTGAGGCTGAATGAGGGTTGGATGAATGAAAGGGGAAAAAAAACAAGTGTTTTGGGTTTGTTTGTTTTTTTTTTCCTTTTCAACCTACGTTCTGCACAGCACTGCCAGGCTGAGCTCTCTCCAAAGACTTTCCCATTGCTTGGAAACCTCCTGTTTGGTAGATGTGACCAAGGAGTAGCTGAGGAGAAGGGGCAGGGCTGTTTAATTCATGACAGAAGCCATTAGGCAAGGCTGACACATCCTCACTGTGGAGAGGCTGCTGTCAGTGCTGGGAGCCAGGAACATGCCTGGGGTGAAACTCATCAAATTCCTTCTGCCCACCCTTCACTCATCTTCCCCCATGTCCCAGACTGAGCTCTGCTCCTTCCTGAGAAATACCATGGGAAAAAAAAACGAACAACCAAAGCTGAACTACCCCAAAACCCCCCTGCCCTGGTGCCTCTGGGATGGTCCCCACCCCATGGTGGTTGGGGTGGGTGGGATGGAGGACCTCAGACCTTGCTCAGATCCAACCCTCCCAGCAGCATCATATGGGATAGAAGGTAATTATCACAGCCCCAGGCACCTCTGAGATTGTGCCTGCCTTGTGTCTACAGAAAGAATCTCATGTTCATTTTGCTATGCTTTGTTTTTTGTTTTTTTTTTTTCCTCAGGAATCACAGGTGCCTTGGTTGTGTGTTAGTTATTTAAGAGAATTTCTGTGCAGCAGTGAGGCAGTGCTGTGCCTGTTTCATAGTAAAATCACTATGAAGGCTGCTGCACAAAGAGAAATTAATTTGCTTAGCAGCAGGAAGGAGGCAAGTGGTCTGCAATCCGTAAAACAAAAATCAGACAGCAGCTTATATATATTTATATAAAATAAAAAATATACTCATTATATACACACATTAAACATCTCAAATTAAACCCAAGATACTGGGACAGTATTTCCTTGGCTTGCACAAAGCTACAAGGGGAATAACCTCAGAAGAGGGACCTTAAGTTCAGCATCCTCAGGCACACATCACTTCTTATACCCACGTTTGGACCCCAAGGGGGGAGTCACAGCCCTGATGGTGCCACCCAGCAGGTGACCTGAGGAAAAAGTGAAAATAAATCAAACTCACCATCCTGCAGTCTTGATTCTCAAGCTACAGTCCTGGGCTGTCAAACCAGGGTTGTGGAACGTGCTGCTCCTGCAGAAGAGCCTTTGTGTCAGCGAGCTGGTATCTGCAGCTTCCTTTCTACCACAGGGGTGGAGGATGCTATTAAGAGCTGAGTGATTCATTCTGAAGTAGTATGAACCTCTGCAGCCTGGAAATGTGGTGTCTCAAGACCTCTGGAGCTCTCCTGGAGAGCTCCATGTGGTGGTTCATCCATAAAACTTGTTCCAGTGCCCCTGGTGAGCTGGTGCCTGTGCCCAACATCCCATCCTGGCTCACCCCAGGCTCTCCTCTACTCTTTGCTAGATTTGGCTGGAGGTCTTTTCCTGAAAGAAGATCTCCAGCATCTCCATGGCCTGTGGCTGTGTGCAGGGATGGGGCTGTTTGGAGAGCTGTGGGATCTGCCAAGCTCCTGGCATCTCCTCATGATGCTCACCCACCAGTGGACCAGGAGGGTTTCATGGGTGGTCAGTGAGTGGCATCAGCTCCCTGAGTGCTGAGGCCCAAGGCAGGCCTTGATCTCTGCTCATCCATCCATACATGTATATTTATATATTTATATATATTTATCTGTATATTCATGTTGGAATGACTAGAGCCCTTTGCGTGGCTGTTGACACAGGGCTTTGCTTTCCCATCCCTCTTCTAATGGGTCACTGGTGGCCACCTTCACACACCCACAGCACTTCCCCTTCTTCTGCAAGTGTCTCAGTGACCAACGAAGGTGAAATCAGGGCACTGACTCCCATCTGGAATCCACACAATGCCACATCTGACCCGTGTCCTCCTGCGGGGTGGTTGGTTTTGGTTGGAAAAGCCCTTTCAGATCATCCATCCCAACCCTTCCCCCATCCCTTCCCAGGCCATCCCCACCCCATGTCCCTCAGCACCACATCCCCAGGGATTGGGAACCTCTCCAGGGGTGATGGGGACTCCAGCCCTGGCAAAACTTGAGGATGGCTCCTTTGGGGACAATTTCTTCCTGGAAAGAGTAGTCAAGCCCTGGCATTTCCAGTGTATTCTGTGGAGGCTTAGAGCCCAAAAGTTCTGAATTTCTGAGGGAATCAGCAACGAGCCCAAGATAAGCATCACTGCTGATCTCCAGCACAAAGTGTGTGTGTGTGTGATGCACTTAATTTTATTTCCTTTTATTGGGCTGTCTGAGCACCAGCAGAGCCACCTCATGGTGCTGCCTTTGGGCTGGGGGGAGGGAAGGTCCCATGGGCACCATGGAAAGGGAGGTGCAGGCATCCCAGCTGGAAGGATGGGGAAGTCACAGGACACAAGAACAGGGATTATTTTGGTGAGGAGCCCTTGGGGACCACAGCCTGCTCACAGAACAGTGTCCTGAGTGGGGCTCTGCTTCTTACAAGGAGTTAAAATGTGTTCTCTCCCATGGCCTGTGGCAAGCTCTGGCATCCTCTTTCCTGAAGAGATTCCCAAGAAAGATGCCCCAGGAGCTGAAGGTGCCTCTGTACCTCTCCAATGTCACTGGGCAAGGGTAGGAGAGAGGCTGGGGCTGTTGCATGGAGGAATATCCATTTTTCTCCTACTTGATAAAAGTGCAACCATCACAACCCAGATCACCTTCCCCCACCTCCTTGCTCTCCCCTGCCCACCTCCCTCCAGCTCCCATCCTCTCTGGCAGCCCCAGGCTCTGGGTCTGACCCAGCTCATTCTCCTTCCCCACTTGGTTTTCTTCTTCCAGTTGCCTGGCAGCCCTGATCTGGAGCAGCACTGGGGCTCAGGGCTTGGGGTGTCTTCTGATTCAGAGGGTTCCTCCAGGGTCTCAGAGCCTCAGCCCTATGGGAGGAGACACTGCAGCTTCCACAGGGTCTTGTTCCATCAGCTTCCTTCATTTTCCAGCCCTGCCTTTGCTGAAATACATGGATAATGGAGGATTATGGTGTCCATGCTTTAGCACTTCATCTCATTAGTGTTGGCCTGGAGCCACAGGAGATGCCTGTAGAAAGCATCCTGGCGTGGGAGAAGCAACTAGTGCAAAGTGCTTTTAGGGCATGAGGTCCTGGGGCTCTGAAAACCTTCTTGGCTTCTCCACTCAGCGGTTAATTATGTCTGATAATAGCAATAATTGTTGTGTTTAGAGCAGGAGATTGCAGGGTTAGCTTGCTGCATGCTCAGCTCTTTTGAAGGAGGTCATTAATAAATCAAAGTCTCAAATCAAAGGGTCTGGGACCTCCTGAATCCATGGCAGGTCTGCTAAAGCCAGACAAAACCCAAACATTCAATTTCCATCAGAGGAGGAAGCCAACGAGATTTGACTTTCCACAAATTTCCTCAAATGATGGATGATTTAATTTCCACAAATTAAACGATTTAATTTCCACAGAATAAATGATTTAATTTCCACAAACGATGGATTTGCATTATTGGTCAACCTCCCAATTGTGCCAGCAGAGGATCAAGGGTGATTTGTTACCATAATGATGCAGCTGAGTCTCCAGACTGGCAGAGGGTGATGATAGCCCTGGCCTCATAACAAGGAGGAAGACACTGATGGAAGATGATGTAAGGAGGGCACCTCCTGTGTTCCCAGAGCTCCAGATTTAGAGGTGCACTCCAGGTAGTGGCAGCTTGGTCAGTGGTGGCTTCCAGGCCATGGATCTGAAAAGACTCAGAAGTCCCCTGGTTATGGTTGCTTGGCTGTGGCACGAGTTCTGCAGGCTCCAGCCCTTCAGGAGGGACTGAGACAGGAACTGTGACAGCAAAACTTCTATCTGACCTGGTGACTCACTGATGGTTTCCAGGTTTTTTGTGGGTTTGGGGTTGTTTTTTTTTTCCTTTGTTGCCTCCTCAGCTCTTCACCAACGTGCTGATCAGGATGCAGAAATGGGACCAGCAGACTAAGGCCAGAGAAAAGCATCTGAGGAATCCTTGAATCCCAGATTGGTCTGGGTTGGCAAGGACCTCAAAGCTCCTCCAGTTCCACCCCATTGCATGGTCAGGGACCCCTTCCCCAGCCCAGGGTGCTCCAAGCCCCATCCAAGGTGTCCATGAAAGCTTCCAGGGATCAGGCAACCATAATTACTGCTCCTCCACTTAATCAGCAAGGAATCATGGAAGGGTTTGGGTTGGAGGGGACCTTAAAGCTCCTCCAGTCCCACCTGGACAATCCAGGGACCCCTCCCCAGCCCAGGGTGCTCCAAGCCCCATCCAACCTTCAGCACTGCCAGGGATGGGGCAGCCACAGCTTCTGGGGGCACCCTGGGGCTCAGCACCCTCACCCCAAAGGATTTCTCCTCTCCATCTCCCCTCTCCCAGCTCCAAACCCTTCCCCCTCGCAGGGTCCTATCCCTCCAGGCCCTTGTCCCAAGTCCCTCCCCAGCTTTCCTGGAGCCCCTTCAGGCACTGGAAGGTGCTCTAAGGTCTCCCCAGAACCTTCTTCTCCCTTGTCCCTTGTCCCTTCTCCTTTCTCCCTTCTCCTTCTCCCCCTTTCTCCTCCTGCTCCTGCTCCTGCTCCTCCTTCTCCTCTTCCTCCTCCTCCTCCTCCTCCTCCTCCTTCTCCTTCTCCTTCTCCTTCTCCTCCTCCTCCTCCTTCTCCTTCTCCTTCTCCTTCTCCTTCTCCTTCTCCTTCTCCTTCTCCTTCTCCTTCTCCTTCTCCTTCTCCTTCTCCTTCTCCTTCTCCTTCTCCTTCTCCTTCTCCTTCTCCTTCTCCTTCTCCCTTCTCCTTCTCCTTCTCCTTCTCCTTCTCCTTCTCCTTCTCCCTTCTCCTTCTCCTTCTCCTTCTCCTTCTCCTTCTCCTTCTCCTTCTCCTTCTCCTTCTCCTTCTCCTTCTCCTTCTCCTTCTCCTTCTCCTTCTTCTCCTTCTCCTTCTCCTTCTCCTTCTCCTTCTCCTTCTCCTTCTCCTTCTCCTTCTCCCTTCTCCTTCTCTTCTCCAGCCTCAACACCCCCAACTCTCTCAGCCTGGCTCCAGAGCAGAGCTGCTCCAGCCCTCCCAGCAGCTCCAGGGCCTCCTCTGCACTGGCTCCAACAGCTCCGTGTTGATTTTTGCCTTTCTTTCAAATGCAGTAAGAAGAGCTTAAGATGAGGACTTTCAGCAATATGCGAGTACCTCAAAGCCTGTGAATCATAACCCCAGGTCCTCACACTCTGTGTGAGGCTTTTTTTTGCCTGAGAGCTAGCTGCAAAAATGCCCTTTGTGTCAGTCTAAGTGTCATCCCTGTGTGGGGAGGGTGTCATCCCCTGTGACTTCAGAGGGATGCAGGAGTGAGGGGTGGGAGCATCACAGCCCCGCTAGAGGGGACAGTTGGGTGGCCAAGGTGGAGACTGCTCCCAGTGTGGGCAGGAGACCACCAAGACCACCAAGAGCACCACTGGACATGACCAATGTGACACTGAGTGTTCTGGTGTTGGCAGGAGAGACCCATCCCCTCCTCCTCACCCCAGGGACAGGACTCACCTGCTGGAAGAGAGGTTGTCCATCCAGGAGAGGACCACAGCTTTCCTGCTCCAGCAGGCTTTCCAGATCAAGGATGACATCCTCTCCTACCTCCAGGGAAGCAAAAGTGACCAGCATGGGGAGACCTCAGCCCGGAGGCTGCTGGAGAACCAGGTCCAGGCCATCACCAGCATCCTCAAAAAGCTCAGCCAGGACATTGAGGTAACACAGACACCAGGGAGCATGGCCCTGGTGCAGCCCAACCCCTGGGGCACTGAGCACTGGTGTTGGTTTCAGGAGCAGAAAGAAAACACTGGGCCTGATTGTTAAGTTGTAGTTAAATTTTGTGACCTTTGCAGTTAATTGTGGAAACAGTCAGGAAGAGACTGGGGAAAATAAAAAGAGCAAGTGAGAAAAATGAAATGAAGAGAAAAAAAAGCAGATGAATGGATTTGAGCAACCTGGGATAGTGGGGGGTGTCCTTGCCCATGCAGGGGGTTGGAACTGGATGAGCTTTAAGGACCATTCCAACCCAAACCATTCCATGATTCTGTGGTTTTGGGGTTGTTTTAATCCAAGGGTTCAGATTCTGTTTGCTTTCACTTTTTCTAGAGTGGGAGATCAAGTTTGAGGGAAATCAAGAGAAATCTGTACTTTCAGTGATGTGTTTGGGTTTACCCTTGGTGTTCATAGTCCAGATGTTGGACTCCTTTGTCACAACCTCCTCATGCAGACACATTCCAGTGCTGGAGAAACTCTTCACAAAGCTCAGAGTAGGCTGGGAATGAGGTCCAGGGACACATTTTATTTAAACTGATTGAGGATTCCGTGCTGGAAATTCATGAGATTACCTTTTTCTGGCTTTTAGCCAGTTATTTGCTGTTATTTGTCACATTTGTGGGTGAAGCTGGCCAGCACCACTTGGCTTTTCCTTTTGGGAAAGGTGTAAAATGCAAAAAAAAAAAAAAAAAAAAGCCATGAAATAAACTTCTCCAGGGATTTGTTTTGTCCTTTGGGGTGTTAAGTGCCTTACAATTTGCCACTGAGCTCACAACACTGTCTTTCATTTTCCTGGAGGAATATTTTGTTGTTCTGGCTCACCTGAAATTCACCTGAATCAAAACTGTGTTCATTTCACAGTGAATTTATTTTGTAGGTTTTGAGACTGTGGTGCTAAGCAGTGCTGTATAACAGAATCACAGAATCACAGAATCACAGAATCCTAGGGGTTGGAAGGGACCTCGAAAGATCATCTAGTCCAACCCCCCCTGCCAGAGCAGGGCCACCTAGAGTACATCACGCAGGAACGTGTCCAGGCGGGTTTTGAATGTCTCCAGTGAAGGAGACTCCACGACCCCCCTGGGCAGCCTGTTCCAGGGCTCTGTCACCCTTACAGGAAAAACATTTCCCAGATATTCAACTTGAACCTCCTGTGCTCCAATTTACACCCATTACCCCTTGTCCTATCACTGGTCACCACTGAGAAAAGCCTAACTCCATCTCCTTGACACTCACCCCTTACATATTTGAAAACATTGATGAGGTCACCCCTCAGTCTCCTTTTCTCCAAACTAAAAAGACCCAGCTCCCTCAGCCTTTCCTCATAAGGGAGATGTTCCACTCCCTTAATCATCTTAGTAGCTCTGCGCTGGACTCTTTCAAGCACTTCCCTGTCCTTGAACTGAGGGGCCCAGAACTGGACACAATACTCCAGGTGCGGCCTCACCAATGCAGAATAGAGGGGGAGGAGAACATCTCTTGACCTACTAACCACACCCTTTCTAATGCACCCCAGGATGCCATTGGCCTTCTTGGCCACAAGGGCACATTGCTGGCTCATGGTCATCCTCTTGTCTACCAGGACCCCCAGGTCTCTTTCACCTACACTGCTCTCCAGCAGGTCAGCCCCCAACCCATACTGGGCCATCGTGTTGTTCTTCCCCAAATGCAAAACTCTACACTTCCCCTTGTTGAACTTCATCATGTTTCTCTCTGCCCAACTCTCCAGCCTGTCTAAGTCTCTCTGAATGGCAGCACAGCCTTCTGGTGTGTCAGCCACTCCTCCCAGCTTAGTGTCAACAGCAAACTTGCTGAGGGTACATTCTATACCCTCATCCAAGTCGTTGATGAAGATATTGAACAACACCGGTCCCAGTACCGACCCCTGAGGGACTCCACTAGTCACACACCTCCAACCAGATTCTGCCCCATTGACTACAACTCTCTGACTACAACCACTGGCTTGGGATACCTGGAACCCTACCTAGATCAAACACATACAGGATTGTTCTGTAAGGGAGAAAAAAAAGAGAAATAAATGCCTAAGGTGCTATCAACACCTAAATCTCATCTTTCCCCTGGGTTGTGAATTGCTTTTCTCTGGGTCCTGATCCCAGGTGCTCTTTTGCTTTGTGAGGATTTGAGGGTTCTGACAACAGAGAAAAGACATTCAGTCAAAGCCACCACAGAATCAGTGGAAGTTTGGAGAATTCCTCCTGGTACCCAGCAAATGGGAGTGGTTGAGTAGTGTCAGTTTCTCAAGCATTTAAAAAAAAATAAGAGGAGAAAAAAAAATTAAAAAATAAAAGAGCATCTGCTAAGAAACGTGATTCACTCATACTCCAAAGCTTCCCCCAAAGCAGCAAGAATATCCTTAAAAAAAAATAAATAAATAAAATAAAAGAGCCTGTTTTGGGAAAGATGCTGTTAGGTCTTCACCACCAAGAATGAAAAGCTGAGCCCAAGTAAAACCAGACCTCTGCCAAAGATAAAAAAAATACCCAGAAAAATAAAAATGAGCAGAGCCTTGACAAAACCACCCCCATGTGCATGGGGCTCTCCTTTCCCAGGGGTGGTGATGTCTGGGGCAGGAAGGCTGCCAGCATCCCAGGGAAGTGGCTGGAAGAGGAGAATATTGATAAATAAAAAAATCAATAAAAAGGAGGCTGCTGAGGCACCAGCCTTGCCAGGGAGGGGAGGTCCCATCCTCTGCCTTCCTCTTCACAGATCTCACCCATCAGGTTTGGGCTGTCAGAAAAAAAGCCAAAAAACACCCTGGGGGTGTGCAGCACACCCAGACCCCTGAGAATACTGGTGTATGGTGCAGAAAAAAAATAAATCCATAGGGGTTCCAGCTTTGTATTTCACTTCTTATTGAGATAGGACAAGGGGAAAGGGTTTCCAGCTCTGAGAGGGGGGATGGAGAGGAGATCTGGGGTTGAAATCACTCAGATGGGTAAATCCACCTAAAGCAACTTGGCCAAACTTCAAGCATTTGCAGCTGAAATTTTCCTTTTTTTTTTGGTTTGTTTGTTTGTTCATTTAGGTTTTGTTTGTTGGTTTGGGTTTTGCTTTGTTTTTTATTTTTGATTTGGTTTTTTTCTTTGGCTGATTGGTTGGTTTTGGTTTCGTTTTGGTTAATTTTGGGGTTTTTTTTCTTTAATTCACCCAGTGGGGAACTCGGATAAAAAAGGCAATAAAAGCCACACTTATTTCTGCATAAATAACAGGTTTGCATTAAAATAAAAGGGGTAAAAGCTGTGCTGTGGGCAGGTGAAGTGCTCTGCAGAGCTGAGTGGTACTGAGACATCAGCCCTGGGCCTCCCTGTACCACCTGAGGTTTGAGCATCCATCCCCTCTGCACCTGCAAAAGGTCACAGTGCCTGCACGTGGGTTTCCAGAAATTAACTAATTCTTCTGACACATTCAGACCCCGTCAGGATGAGCCACTCATGAGTCACCCAGATGAGGTTTTTAATACATAATTTTAAATTTTTTTACTCGGGAAACAAGACCATAATAGTAAAACAAGATCCTAACGAGCTGCTTATACTGACCAGCAGGAATGCTGAGGGATGTGTGGGTTTGTGAGGTTCCTTCAAAGCAGCCCCAGCCCTTCCCTGCAGCCCAATCCTCTCCTGTGCAGGACTTTTTGGGTTTTTTGTGTTTTTGTACATGCCAAGGGCAGTTCATGACCTGGGACTTGAGCATCCCTGCATTTGCAGCACGAGAAAACTGCACAGGGCAGAGATCCCAGGATGGTTTGGGTTGGAAAGGACCCTGAAGCTGATCCAATTCCACCCTTTATCCATGGCCAGAGACCTCTCCCACAGCCCAGGGTGCTCCAAGCCCCATCCAAGCTGTCCATGAAAGCTTCCAGGAATGAGGCAACCCTAATTAATGCTCCTCCACTTAATCAGCAAGGAATCATGGAAAGGTTTGGGTTGGAGGGGACCTTAAAGCTCATCCACTCCCAAGGGGACAATCCAGGGACCCCTCCCCCAGCCCAGGGTGCTCCAAGCCCCATCCAACCTTCAGCACTGCCAGGGATGGGGCAGCCACAGCTTCTGGGGGCAACCTGGGGCTCAGCACCCTCACCCCAAAGGATTTCTCCCCCATCTCCAACCTCAGCCTCCCCTCTTCAAGTTTTCAACCATTTCCCTTTCCTCTGGCTACAGAATGATTTGAGGATCCCCAATACTGATATGATGTTACCTTATCTCTATCAGGAACCACACTCCCCAAGAAGCCTCCCATCTCCTGCCCACCCAGCAGCAGGAAACTGACTTTAAAAAAACCCAAAAGACCCAAAACCCCCTATTATTTATGATGGGCTGCACAACCCTGTGGGTGCTTGAAAGCAAGAAGAAATTTTTTTCCCCAGTATATGTAATCTTGCATTTGTGCATGATAGACCTTTCAACACAAAGCACCTTCTTAAGGGACAAATGGACATTATTTCTGCAAATATATATATTTAGAGGAAAATGATATGTTACTTTCTGCAGGAAAATATAAATTAAGCTTTTAGACCTGCTGCCCTAAGTGGTGCTCTGAACCCATATTTTGGATAGGGGAAAAAAAAAAAAAAAGAAAAAGAAAATCAAAATGAAAATGGGAAAGGAAAAGAAGAAAAAAGAAAGAAAAAAAAAAAGAATGAAAGAAAAAAGAGTCTAAAACAAAGCAGAAAAAAATAATTTCATTAATGGTCTTAAATTCACAGGTTTTGGAGAGGCAAATAAGAACCAGAGATGGTGCTGCAGCAGAAACT
The DNA here is from genome assembly GCA_023079485.1 of Archilochus colubris. Classification (NCBI taxonomy): domain Eukaryota; kingdom Metazoa; phylum Chordata; class Aves; order Apodiformes; family Trochilidae; genus Archilochus; species Archilochus colubris. The sequence continues at coordinate 70,867,423 of CM041115.1, forward strand.
AATTTTGCTGTGCAAAGTCTGGACTATAAATTTATCCAGGGCCTTGGAGACCTGCGTGGGAGGGTGGCCAGGTAAGTGGTGACCCTGATCCCCCCCCTGGTGCTCATGCTGTGCACAGAGTGGGCATGGATGTGCTTTGCTCTCATCCTACATCCCCATCTTAGAGCCAGATCTCTGCCTCACACTCAGAACAATAATCAAGCCAGGGAAAAATAACTATATTGACCTTATTCCTCAGCACACACTTGGTATTTTGGAGAATTTTCTCCTCCAGTCTGGTTAGGGCTCAGCTGAGGAGGTTGTTTTCCCTGCTTAAACTTCCCCCTTTTTCACTAAAGTTTCTGCCTCCTTCTTTAGGAAGTAGGTTGTGATGAACAAGTTTGATTTCTTCTTTTGGAGAGATCAAAACTTCTTGTCAGTGGAAGGGATTGCAGAGAGGTAACAGAGGTTCTGTGGGGCACTTGGTAACACAATGTTATGGTTAAATGGAAAAAAAAAAAGAAAGTGCTGTGTAATGCCAATGGGTTAAGAACTGTGGGGACTGACAATCCAGAAGAGGCAAAAATAATAATTATGGAAGCAATCTCCATGACCTGATGTGTTTACAGTCTTGTGGGGTTTTATTGTTTTGGTTTCTTTAACTCCAGAAGGGCATCTGTGTGTCTTTCATCTAAAACACTGCTGTTGGCATTTGTGGGTAAGACAGCAAAAAAATGGGTCAAGGGAGGACAAGGTGGTATCTGGGAATAACCAGGAATATTGGCAATGTGGGTTGATAGAAGATAAATGTATTTTATAACCCCAACAAGAGGCTGTTCCACCACCAAGTGCCCTCTGAGAAGTTTGGGGAATTGGGGAGGTGAAGAACTGACCACGAGCTCTTGGAGTGGGGTCTTGGGCAAGAGAAGCAGAGAGCAGGAACCTGGGAGGTTCTTGTAGCCCTTTGGAGGGCAAAGAGATGGGTGCCAGAATGCTGTACCCAGCCCAGAGTCCCCTTTCTGAAATTAACAACTTGGTGTAAAAAAAGAGCCAGGAATGTGAAGTTGTGATGAGGAAAAACTCTGGCTGGGGGAAGGATAGATCTATGTATAGTTTATATTTTAAAAAATCACATCAAATCCAAAGATGTCTTCATTTCCTTGTATGATTACCAGGGGAGAGAGAAAAAAAAATAAATCACAGGGCACAGCAGGACTCCAGACTGCTGCAAAGAGACCCAGGAATCCAAAATGAGAAGCTGAAGTCAACACATTCAAAGTTGGCAGGAAAAAGTTATTGGGTTGTTTTTTTTTTATGTATAGAAGTTTTGGCTATTTAGCAGGAGGTGAATCTACAAGAAGAGCCTCCTGATGTTTTCCAGCCTAGGTCTGTGCTCTTAGCAAAGCCACAGCATTTGATGGGTGAAGTGTCCTGCTCCTCTTTCCCCTCTGCCATCCTTCCCTGGGGTCCCTCCCCACCCTCTCTGGTGGAACATGGGGCCTCTAGAAGAGGGAACAAAAACACGTGGGGGAAACAGGAAAATTCAGAGAACAGTGGGGAAAAAATGACCAGTTCACTTCTACTTGGTTGAGGAAAACCAAAATCAAGCAGAAGAAAACCAAGGTCAAGCACTGACTGAGATCAACAGCAGTTTAATGAGATCCATCTTCCTCTCCCTTCCTTGCCCATTTTTTGGGTGCACTGGTTGGACCAAGGTTAGAGGAGAGAATCCCAGAGCACACACACACACATAATTGCACATAAAAGATATTGGGATAACACCAAACTCATCATCTGATGATGAATCCATCACCTGATGGCTTTGGTCCTATCCCAACCTGGATGGAATGGAGAGATGGGATTGTGTAGGCCTCATGAGGCTCAACAAAGCCAAGTTCAAGGTATTGCCCATGGGTCAGGGGAATCCACAGCACAGACAGTGACTGGGCAGAGAAGGAACCATAGAATTTTCAGAGTTGGAAGGGCCTTTGAGATCATCCTGTTCCAATCCCCCTGCCATGGGCAGGGAAACCTCCCAAAAGACCAGGTTGCTGAGAGCCCCATCCCAAATGGACATGAATACTTCCAGGGATAGGGAATGTCTGTAGAGATCCGAGGAGCAGGAGCTGGGGGTGTTGGGTGAGGAGAAGCTGAGCAGGAGCCATCAAACCCCCCCTGTCCTGTGCTGCATCCCTAGAGTGTGAGCAGCAGGGCCAGGGAGGGGATTGTCCCCTCTGCTCTGCTCTGGGGAGACCCCCCTGGGGTAAAGCTGTGTCCAGCTCTGGGGTCCCCATCAGCAGAAGGACACGGAGCTGTTGGAGCCAGTGCAGAGGAGGCCCTGGAGCTGCTGGGAGGGCTGGAGCAGCTCTGCTCTGGAGCCAGGCTGAGAGAGTTGGGGGTGTTGAGGCTGGAGAAGAGAAGGAGAAGGGAGAAGGAGAAAGGAGAAGGAGAAGGGAGAAGGAGAAGGAGAAGGAGAAGGAGAAGGAGAAGGGAGAAGGGAGAAGGGAGAAGGGAGAAGGGAGAAGGAGAAGGAGGAGGAGGAGGAGAAGGAGGAGGAGGAGGAGAAGGAGAAGGAGAAGGAGAAGGAGAAGGAGAAGGAGAAGGAGAAGGAGAAGGAGAAGGAGAAGGAGAAGGAGAAGGAGAAGGAGAAGGAGAAGGAGAAGGAAGGAGAAGGAGAAGGAGAAGGAGAAGGAGAAGGAGAAGGAGAAGGGGGGGGGAAAGGGAGAAGGGAGGAGGAAGAGGAGGGAGAAAGGAGAGGAGAGAAAAGAGACGAGACATAGTACAAGGGTCTGGAGGGATGGGATGAGGGGGAAGGGCTTGGAGGTGTAAGAGGGGAGACTCAAGGAGTTTTATCTTGGGACACTTGATGGTCTTTAAGGCCCTTTCCAACCCATCCATTCTGTAACCGTGGTGGGAGGGAGTCAAGTCCTTAGACCCAGTTAGTTTTTTTTTTAAGGACTGGGAAGAGGGAACTGCAGGTTTCCACCAAACATCCTGGCAAAGCAGAGGCAGTGTTGATGCTCCAGCAGAGTGCCCACAGCTGGGATGTGTTGAGGTTTTCTGCCAATGGTTCCCAGTTAGTGGCACCCTCAGAGCATCACTGTGTGAGTCAGTGGTCACTAGCAGCACTTTCTTGTTTTCCCTTGAGGTTTCCCTCTGGAAATGCCAATCCCTGACTGCACCCAGCCTCCTGGCTGAGGATGGAGACTGGGCCACTGCAGTGATGCTCAGGATTTTGATTTTTCACATCTATACCTACCCCCCCTGCCCCGAATTTCAGGGTTTAAAATGTCCAAAGAGAGCCCAAGGCTGCTGGAGACACATGCACCTCTTCAAATCACCTACATTTATTGAATTAACACAAATCCTCCAAACCCAGACTTACAGGGACAGTTTTCCTCTTGGTTTGTGGCTTTGCCTTTACCCAAGGCAATTTGGGATGAAATGAACCTGAAATGGAGCCACTGCTCTTTCTCACAGCAGATGATTCATCCCCCTCCTGTACTCTGCTGTGTTAAGAATTCATGTGGATTGGCTCTTGTCATTCAAATTGATTCTTTTGCTCTATCTTCCCTCACAAAAACAACTTGTGGAGAACTCTTGACAGCTACTGAAGTGTTTGTCCATTAAATCTTTTACTTTCTGACTACAGTTCTACATATGGTAATATTTATGTGTCAAATAGATCTTCAAAAAAACCCACCAAACTAAACCAACAAAAAAACAAAACAGCCTTCAGCATCTCAGCTTTAGTGGCATTATTGAATTAACTACTCATTTTATTTGTATCCTTAATAAAGAATTCCTTCTGGTATGGAATTATGTATTACAGAAATAAGAATTAAATAATTAACTGTAAAAAAAAAAAAAAAAAGACACACTTCTGATAAATATGAAGCCGTTCTCTTCAGCCTGCCCAAGAAAAGAATAACTGAATGCACAAATGAGTGAACAAGGGGCTTCTTTACACACTTAGGTCGTGTTGTTTTTCTCTTGGACTTCTTTGCTGCTCAGAGAAAAAGTCCAACGTGTCAGTGGACAAACAAAATCCCTGGTGTGTACCTGGGGATCCCTTTGACCCTTCAGAAAGTGCAGCACAACACCAGGTCCCATGGAAACTCTTCCTTCCATGGCTTTGGAGGGTGAAGCTCCTTGAGGTAGCAATATCCCCCCCTCTTACTAAAAGCTGAGATGTACCCACCAGAGGCTTTTATTTCTTTCCAGCTTGTAATTTATAGGCTAATCCCATAAGGAGCATCCATAAACCCACCAGGAAACCATCATCTCATCCAGAGCTGCTGAACCCCCCCTTATGTCAGACAACAAATCACAGCCAGACCTGAGCAAGCCCCAGGTGTCCCCCAGGCTCTTGGGGACACAACCTGCCCAGTGGTATTAATGAATTTAATTACTGTGCACACAGCAAGGAGGTTGGGAGTGGGGAGGGAAAGACCTGAGCAGAACCAGAGGGGTGAGTGGGGGTCAGCAGAGCTGAGGGGCTGGGCAGAGATGGACACACAGGGATGCTCTAACCCCCCACCTCCCCCTGCCAGCCTGGCTGGGGGGTTTGTTGCATCCTGGTGACAATGTCTGTGCTGGAAGAGGCAGCTAGAGTGTGGGAACAGTCACTCATCAACTTTGCACCCCAACTGCAGACCCCAGCATGTCCCATATCCAGGCATAAAAATCCCCTGGATCCCCCGTGATGCTGCTGATCCACAGAGGGACCCCCCATTCTCTGGGGCAGGGTCTCACCCACCCTCCCAGCTCCTGTTTTGTTTTCAGGTTTGGAGAGTGAAGTTCTGATGGCAGCAAACACTGGAACATCCATTTCTCTCCATGTTTTTTTCCCCATTTTCTGAAAGTGTTGAAAGTTGGATGGGGCTTCGAGCACCCTGGGCTGTGGGAGGGGTCCCTGACTGTGGCAGGGGGGTTGGGACTTGATGAGCTTTGAGGTTCCTTCCAACCCAAACCAGTCTGGGATTGTGGGATTCCATGATTAGATTAAAAAAAAAATTAAATTTCTATGTAATTTTAATAAAAAGATATATTTTATATTTATACATATGCATGGACTATACCCATGTGGAGTGTACACATGTTGAAGACAGAAGCTGGGACAGCCAATCATACTGCCTGGGAAGAAAATCTGAATATTAATCAGTCCCTGGGCTCCTTGATTAATTCCTCCTCCCTCCAATTGTTCATTTTCTCCACTTTTAATTGTGGCATGGTACTTTGCTGGATGCCACTGGGAGAGTTCAAGCAGCAACCCCCGAGGGCTCCTTGCACAGCACTGGTGGGGGGGTTTTATCTCTGCAAGGACATTTTTTGGGGTCCCACCAGGGCAGGCTGGGTGTCTGTGTCTCCAGCATCCCCATGAGCATCCAAAACCTGCACAGGATGCTGATGCTGATCTGGGCACTTCAGATTCCATCAGATTCCATTCAGATTCCTTCAGAATCCATCAGATTCCATTCACTGGCACGTCAGGTTCCATCTGATTTATTGACATGGGATGGTGGGAAATCCAGGCCAGCAGGGCAGATATTTCCCAGTCTCCAGAGCTGGGTTTGATCTGTTCCAGCCACCCCCCAGCAAAGGTTCTGCTCTCTCTGGTTTGTCTGCAGGTGTGAGGCCAGCATGGCCAAGCTGTCAGCAGACATCAGCACGACCAAGCACGAGGCACAGAAGACTGATAAACAGATTTATGGCCTTCACTCTGCCCTCAAGAGCTGTGCCACTGAGTTTGAGAAGAAGGTGAGTAGAGAAGCCACCAGTGAAACACCTGGGGAGTGCTGACTGCTCATATCTATCTGTCTGTCTGTCTATCTATTTATCTATCTAATTATCTATCTCTATATATCTTTATATCTATCTATCTCTCTTTCTCTCTCTCTATCTCTCTCTCTAGCTATCTAATTATCTATTTATTTATCTAACTATTCATCTATCTAATTATCTATTTATCTATCTCTCTATATCTCTATACCTCTATCTCTCTAATTAACTATTTATCTATCTAATTATCTATCAATCAATCAATCAATCTATCTACCTAATTATCTATTTATCCATCTATTTATTTATCTATTTATCTATCTCTCTAATTATCTATTTATCTATTTATTTATCTATCTAAATATTTATCTATCTATCTTTCTAATTACCTATCTTTCTAATTATCTATCTATCAATCTAGCTACCTGATTATCTATTTATCCATCACTCTATCTATCTATCTATCTACCTACCTATTTATCTATCTATCTATCTATCTATCTATCTGTCTATCTATACCTAATGATCTATTTATCTATCTATCTATCTATCTATCTATCTATCTATCTATCTATCTACCTAATTATTTATCCATCTCTTTACCTCTCTATCTCTCTATTATCTATCTATCTATCTCTCTATCTATCTATCTATCTATCTATCTATCTATCTATCTATCTATCTATCTATCTCTTCCTCTCCTAACTGATGACTACTTTCCAAGGCTGACATTGTATTTCCACACTACATCAGGATTTTTAATTAAACAAACAAACAAAAAAAGGTTTTTCCATGACACCACAGAACACAGTGTTGTTCCTGGTGGACACAAGGTGATACCATACAAGTATTTCAGGAGCTGGGATCCTCAAATCCTTTTGTAGCCAGAAGACAGAGGGAAATGGTTTAAAACTTGAAAAGGGCAGATTTAGGTTGGATGTGAGGGAGAAATCCTTTGGGGTGAGGGTGCTGAGCCCCAGGTTGCCCCCAGAAGCTGTGGCTGCCCCATCCCTGGCAGTGCTGAAGGTTGGATGGGGTTTGGAGCACCCTGGGCTGGGGAGGGGTCCCTGGATTGTCCAGCTGGGACTGGAGGAGCTTTAAGGTCCCCTCCAACCCAAACCCTTCCATGATTCCTTGCTGATTAAGTCAAGGAGCATTAATTATGGTTGCCTCATCCCTGGAAGCTTTCATGGACACCTTGGATGGGGCTTGGAGCACCCTGGGCTGTGGGAGGGGTCCCTGACCATGGGGTGGGACTGCGTGGGCTTTGGGGTCCTTCCCAACCCAACCCAACCCAATCTGGAATTCCATGATTTGGGATGATTTGATGCCTGAAGCACTAAGGTGGCACCTGAGGGACCTGCTTCAAAGCATCCACATTGCCTGCTGCACGTGGGCTGAGGTCCTTGTCCCTGCTCCTGAGCATCCCTGGCTCTCTGGGTTTCTCCACAGCTTCTGGGGACAACCTGGGGCTCAGCACCCTCAAATTAAAGAGTTTCTCCTCCAGATCTCCTCTTCCAGATGGAAACATTTCCCTCCTTGTCCCACCCCTCACAAAAATTCCTTCTTCAGTTCCTCTCCTCCCTTTGCTTTCCTTGGGGTCCCCTCAGTGGGTTAGAGCCTCAATGACTCTGAGTTTTCAGCCTTTCCTGAATGAAATTAATTACTTCTGAGAAAATTACCTTTTTTCTTTTTTTTTTTTTCCTGTTTTGAGTGTGTGTGTCTGTGTGTGCAGCTGTACTTTGGTATCATCTGTTTCGAATAATTATTTTTTTTTTCCATCATTTCTGTGCTTGCAGTCCTAATGGAAACTTAAAGCTAATTGTGGCTGATAAAGGCTTTTTCTGCTGAATTCCCATTAGGTCTTGCAGCTATTAGGCAAGATAGAGACTTCCAACTCTGACCAGAGCTCGACTTTAAAGACAGTTCAGGGAGATCAACACCACGAAATGCAGCTCCTGGATTTCAAGTAGGTGATGGGTTTGTTGTTGTTTTGTGGGTTTTGGTTTGTTGTTTTTTTTGGTTTTTTTTTAATTTTGATAATTCACTTGGAATCCTCCAGTGTGATGAGCAGCTTGCAATGAAACAGCAAAACAAGCCCATTAATTAAGTAGCATCCAATCCAAAGAGGATGCTGGGGAAGATCCATGCCACAAAGTAATGAAAATTCAGAATGAAAGCAGATTTCCCTGCAAGTCTGACTGCTAAACTCAGGCTCTAAATTCCACCCTGAGAGAGGAGAGGTACAAAGCCAATTAACTTCCTGTATTGCAGAGCAACAATTCACCATCATAATTAGGGCTAATTTGTGACATGCCCAGTGTGCAGAAGAAGATATTTTCCTTATGCACTTATGGTGGGTACCCCAAGCTGAAGCTTGACCTCATCCCCCCACAGGTCTCTGACTTATTTCTGACTCAGACAGTGTATTTTTTATTTTTATTTTTTTGTCCATTTCAGGGTATTTCAGAAGTTGCAGGGTGCCCTGGTCATCCTGATGAGTTTCAGAGGGGGAGGATGTGTTGAGCATCTGGCACCCATATCCAGAACAAGACAAACCAGCACTGAACAGCAGAGACAGTGCAAATAATTAAAAATATAATTATGATAATCCCTTACTAAGGGTATTTCGAAGGCAATCATTCCACTCCCTAAAAGGAAGTATTTGAATAATGGTTTATTTTAATTAAGATTTTTATCTGAGTTGTATTAAGAGGTAAAAACAGGCTGGAACTTGGAGCTCGAGAGTGTTCTCATCAGGAGAAGAAGAAAAGGAATTGGGGTGAGTGGGGGTAGAGCAGCAATGGATTAAAATGGGGAAAAGGGAAGGAGGAAGAGAGTGAAGTGAACCATGGGGATCAGTGTGGAAGGGACAAGAAATTAAACCAAAATAAGAGAGAAGGGGAAAAAAAATGGAGCAATGCAGAAAAGAAAGGGGGAAACTGGATTGGAGGAATAGTGGAGTTTCTCAGAATTTAATGAAACTTCATTAAAACTGTGACCAGAAGGAGGGAGCTGGTAAAGAGGTGGCTCTGGGATGGGCTGGTGTAGTGTCCTTAGCACAAAGTCCAAAACATTTACTGCACCCTGAGGTGTTCAGCTCTTACCAAATTAAGTTAAATTAAAATAAATTAAACCAGCATTGCCCTCTAGGAATGTTCGCCTCCTTCCCTGTGTTCTGTTCTGAGACATAAGTCAGAGTAATGTATTTTTTTAATAGAAAAAGAGATAAAATTCTAACTTCTGGAACAGAAGTGGAGCTTTGCATAAAACCTGGCACACCCAAAGCATCTTCAGAGCCAGGGTTGCCTCTTCCATCAACAGGAGCTGAGCTGGAAACCTCACTGTGAAACCACAGGCTGGAAAAACAGTTCATTTTTAGGTTTAAATGTTTCTTTCTTCCTCCTTTTTCCTCCCTGGGGGAAAATGGGGGAGTAAAGTCCAGTGCCAGCTGCACGAGGTTTGGGTCAGAACCTGCCAGCAAGAAGAGCCCAGTTCTTGGGTTCTGTTCTTGGTGGTTAATTAAACCTCTGCCCATCACAGAAACGTCCCCAGAATTTGTTCTGTAATCCTAAATAACGGGCAGGAGGCCCCTGTTCTCTGACTCGTGCATGAACACCTCCTGATTTTATATACAGACATATAGATATAGATACAGATATAGATATAGATATAGATATAGATGTACATATAGATATAGATATAGATGTAGATATAGAGATATAGATATATATAGATATAGGTATATACATAGATATAGATACAGATATAGATGTAGATGTAGATATATAGATATAGATAAAGATATATAGATAGATACATAGATACATAGATACATGGATACAGATATAGATATAGATATAGATGATATAGATATAGATATAGACAAAGATATAGATATAGATATATATATAGATAGATATATAGATAGAGACATTTAGATATAGATATATACATAGATATAGATATATAGATATCAACATGGATATAGATACATAGATATATATATATATAGATATAGACATTTAGATATAGATATATAGATAGATATAGATATAGATATATAGATATAGATATATAGATATATAGATAGGTATAGATATAGATATAGATATAGATGATATAGATATAGATATAGATATAGACAGATATAGATATATAGATATAGATATAGAGATAGAGATAGAGATAGAGATAGAGATAGAGATAGAGATAGAGATAGAGATATGTAGATAGAGATATAGACAGACATAGATATAGATATAAAGATATAGATAGATATAGATATAGATATAGATATAGATATAGATATAGATATAGATATAGATATAGATATAGATATAGATATAGATATAGACAGATATAGATGATAGAGATACAGACATATAAACATTAATACATAGATGTATAGATACATAGGTATAGATACAGGTACAGATACACATATACATATGCATATAGATACAGATACATATACACACATAAATAAATATAATCAACCAACCACATAAGAGAGGTTTCAGTGCAGCATCACAATATAATATTATTTTATCATGAACAAAGATCAGTGCTCCTGGAATGGAACCCTCTGTGTGTGTGTGTGTGTGTGTTCCTGTGCTCCTGTGTAGGACTAGAAATGATAAACTCAGTCCTTCCTGTTCTGAATTCTTGGGAAAAAACTAAAAATCGAATTCCAGAGGTGCTAAAATGAGTAACAGTGATAAAATCCCACTGTTTAACCCTGCTGCTCCCGTGGAAGATGATGAGAAGAGGCAAACTGCTGTAGCAAAACGCTCACAGGTTTTCCTATCAATACTGTTTCTCTTTACCCCATTCCCAGTGACTGATGGTGGCAATTATCCCTTCCCCCAAATTGCTGTGTTAAACAAACAAAAAAAACCCCACATCATCTTCTCTCAGCCTTTGGGAAGGTGATATTAAATACCAGCAGTGCCGATAGTGGTATTTATGAGGAACTCTGTCACTTTATGCTTTCCCTGCCAGTATTTACAGCAGAACTATTAGAAGCCCTTTCTGAGCAAAGAGATGTGCCAGTATACTTTAAATTGCAGGTGTTTGCTCCTGGGAGGGAGGCATTGGAGAGTTGTTGAGAAGTGTTTTAATCGGGATACAGAAGATGTAAGTTGGTTGTTTGGTACAGCGCACCTTCAAGTTGTAGTAGTTAATTTTATTTATGAACTTCTGGTTGTTTCATAGAATCATAGAATCATAGAATTAGCCAGGTTGGAAGGGACCTCAGAGATCATCTAGTCCAACCCTTGACCCACCGGAGCAGTTGCTAGACCATGGCACTGAGTGCCACATCCAGTCTTTTTTAAATGTCTCCAGGGACGGAGAATCTACCACCTCCCCGGGCAGTCCATTCCATAGCCTAATCACCCTCTCCGTGAAGAAATTCTTTCTAATATCTAACCTAAACCTCCCCTGGCACAACTTAAGACTGTGTCCTCTTGTCTTGTTGAAGGGCGTCTGTGAAAAGAGTCCAGTTCCCACCTCGCTACAGCCTCCTTTCAGGTAGTTGTAGACAGCAATGAGGTCTCCCCTGAGCCTCCTCTTCTTCAGGCTGAACAGCCCCAGCTCTCTCAGCCTCTCCTCATAGGGCCTGTGCTCGAGTCCCTTCACCAGCCTGGTTGCCCTCCTTTGGACCTGTTCCAGGACCTCTACATCCTTCTTAAACTGAGGGGCCCAGAACTGGACACAGGACTCAAGCTGTGGCCTCACCAGCGCTGAGCACAGGGGCAGAATCCCTTCCCTGGACCTGCTGGCCACGCTGTTCCTGAGCCAGCCCAGGATGCCATTAGCCTTCTTGGCCACCTGGGCACACTGCTGGCTCATGTTCAGCTTCCTGGCAATCCAGACTCCCAGGTCCCTTTCTGCCACTCTGTGCCCAGCCTGGAGCTCCCCATGGGGTTGTTGTGGCCAAAGTGCAGGACCCGGCACTTGGAATGTTGAACCTCATCCCGTTGGGATCATCCCAACTCTCCAGTCTGTCCAGGTCCCTCTGCAGAGCCCTCCTGCCTTCCAGCTGATCCACACTCCCACCCAGCTTGGTGTCATCTGTGAATTTGCTGATGTTTATTATATTATTTATATTATATTATGTTTATTATATGATGTTATATATATGATGTTTATTATATTATTTATTATTATATTATTATTGTTTATTGTCCTTCTTGATTAGGTGACTTTTAATTTTTTTTTTTTTGTGGAAGTTTGTTCCTTCCTTCCTATTTTTTTCCTGACTTCTCAGTGGTCAGGCAGTATGGAAGCTGTTTGGAGTTGCCTACCTCTCCAACTCCAGGAAGACAACAAATTTATTCTTTCTTTTGCATTATGTTACTCAGAAATGAACTTTGAAAAGGGCAGGAATGAACTTAAGAGGTCTGACCATGCAAAATAAGAGGTGTGACTGTGCAAATACATAGAATTAGCTGATTCTTGGAGAAGCACTTGAATCCCTGCTCCCAGGACTTTCTGCAATTGCAGCAGGTAAATGCACTCCTCAGGTGCAGTCTTGTGCACTGAGTAAGGTAAAACTCACAGCTCTATTCTATGTATATTTCTCTCCATATTAATCCATCAACCTTGCTTTTACTTACATCTGGAAATTCAATTTTTCTTCATGGAAATCCTGCTTTTTAGTGGCCACCGCTGTTTTGGAAGGGCCTGTGAAAAAAAACAATCTGGATGTTATGAGGCTGGTGCATTGCCCCAGCCTCATTCCTAGAAGACTTGTGAGGGTGAATGCAAAGACTGGTGTAGCAGATGGCTCAGACTAAAGGATGCTTGAATGTCTGTGCTTGCAAACAGCACTAACTGGGCAGTCCGAGAAGATGAAAACCTTTACCCAAGGTTGGATTTGGTGATCTCAGAGGTCCCTTCCAACCCAGACGATTCTATGATTCTAAAGCATGCTACAACCTTAGCTGGAGGGGGAGAGAGACAGGGGAGGAAAGGGAAAATAACATGGTGATTTAGTTACAGAGAGCTGGCTTGGGATGGGTTTTTCATGTTCTGTTTATTAAAACTTGAGTTGTTACACTCATTAAAATTTAAATGATGACGTGCTGTGAAACGTTTTTTGTAAGGGCTTTAAAGGAAGCAGAAAGCCTGTGCTGCAACTGCATTGCCTAGCTGTAAAATCCTGCCCCTCACCTGCGGGTTTGCATCCTGACTGAGAACCAAGCAGGTTTCAAGGGGCTGTTGGCTGCATGCAGGCATGTGCTAGAAAGTATTATAAATGTATTAAATCTTTCATGGCACTCCTGCAGTCAGGTCACATGCATAAGCATGAAAATTACATATATATAAATACATATATGGCTACAGCTTGGATTTAAGTTCATATCTGGTCATGGTTCATGTTGTAAATTCCATCTTGCAGCATAAGAAATCTAAACAGTGAAGTTGCCCTTAACTTGGAATTTGGAATTTTGCAGATTTTTTGGGGGTTTCTTTTGGTGGTGGTTTTTTATTGTTTTCTGGGTGGGATTTGGGGTTTTTTCTTTGTTTGTTTGAGGGTTTCTTTTCTTCTTTTCTCCTCTCTTCTCTTCTCTTCTCTTCTCTTCTCTTCTCTTCTCTTCTCTTCTCTTCTCTTCTCTTCTCTTCTCTTTTCTTCTCTTTTCTTCTCTTTTCTTTTCTTCTCTTTTCTTTTCTTCTCTTTTCTTTTCTTCCCTTTTCTTCTCTTCTCTTCTCTTCTCTTCTCTTCTCTTCTCTTCTCTTCTCTTCTCTTCTCTTCTCTTCTCTTCTCTTCTCTTCTCTTCTCTTCTCTTCTCTTCTCTTTTCTTTTCTTCTCTTTTCTTCTCTTTTCTTCTCTTTTCTTCTCTTTTCTTCTCTTTTCTTCTCTTTTCTTCTCTTTTCTTCTCTTTTCTTTTCTTCTCTTCTCTTTTCTTTTCTTCTCTTTTCTTTTCTTCTCTTCTCTTTTCTTCTCTTCTCTTTTCTTCTCTTCTCTTTTCTTTTCTTCTCTTTTCTTTTCTTCTCTTTTCTTTTCTTCTCTTTTCTTTTCTTCTCTTTTCTTTTCTTCTCTTTTCTTTTCTTCTCTTTTCTTTTCTTCTCTTTTCTTTTCTTCTCTTTTCTTTTCTTCTCTTTTCTTTTCTTCTCTTTTCTTTTCTTCTCTTTTCTTCTCTTTTCTTTTCTTTTCTTTTCTTTTCTCTTCTCTTCTCTTCTCTTCTCTTCTCTTCTCTTCTCTTCTCTTCTCTTCTTTTCTTTTCTTTTCTTTTCTTTTCTTTTCTTTTCTTTTCTTTTCTTTTCTTTTCTTTTCTTTTCTTTTCTTTTCTTTTCTTTTCTTTTCTTTTCTTTTCTTTTCTTTTCTTTTCTTTTCTTTTCTTTTCTTTTCTCTTCTCTTCTCTTCTCTTCTCTTCTCTTCTCTTCTCTTCTCTTCTCTTCTCTTCTCTTCTCTTCTCTTCTCTTCTCTTTTCTTCTCTTCTCTTCTCTTCTCTTCTCTTCTCTTCTCTTCTCTTCTCTTCTCTCCTCTCCTCTTCTCTCCTCTTCTCTCCTCTTCTCTTCTCTTCTCTTCTCTTCTCTTCTCTTCTCTTCTCTTCTCTTCTCTTCTCTTCTCTTCTCTTCTCTTCTCTTCTCTTCTCTTCTCTTCTCTTCTCTTCTCTTCTCTTCTCTTCTCTTCTCTTCTCTTCTCTTCTCTTCTCTTCTCTTCTCTTCTCTTCTCTCTCCTCTCCTCTCCTCTCCTCTCCTCTCCCTCTCCTCTCCCTCTCCTCTCCCTCTCCTCTCCCTCTCCTCTCCCTCTCCTCTCCTCTCCTCTCCTCTCCTCTCCTCTCCTCTCCTCTCCTCTCCTCTCCTCTCCTTCCCTTTTTTTTTGATTTTATTTTTTTAAGTTAGAAACATTTTTTTTTCCACTGCTGAACTTCATTTCCAGACCAGAACTGTTTTTGCTGCTCTGCCCAGGGCCCATCAGGAGAATGTTCAGAAGGATGCTGCAGCTTCCTCATCCCCTCCGAAGAGAGTTAATTAAAATGGGAAATAAATTAACACTTCCCAGCCCTCAGATACTTCCCTAAAGTTTTTTATCACATTTTATCATGCAGGTACAACCTTCAGGATGATGTTGAATAAAATAACCCAGCTTGGGGCTTTCTGAGACAATTTACTCAAAGCTTCACCGTAACACATTTAACCCTTAGTACTGCTATTAAAAATAAATAATCTTAATTTTAGGCTGAGAAGAGCTCTAAGTGACTTCAGGGATCATCTGCAGACTTATCAGAAGTGGGCAGAAGCAGAGCTGGCACGGGCTAAAGAAGAGCAAGCCCAGCAGAGGCAGCAGCTGCTTGAGCTGGTGAAGGAGAGAGTGGTGAGGATTCAGGATGGAAATCCATGGAAATGGGGGGGAGGGTGCAGACCCCAGGGCTGGGAGTGAGGAGCTCAGCTCATGTCACCTGGATTCTAGCAGATACCAAATCACACAGGGAAAAAAAAAATCCAAGATTTAAGAGAAAAGCAGGTGCATCAGTACAGGGTCAGAAAAATGATGAGTTACAGAAGTCACACATCCATAATGTCTGGAAGCCATGAGGTTCAACCTCCCAGCCAAACAACAGCAAAGAAAACAAAAGAGTCAGATCCTGGGCTTTGTCCCAGTGGGTTTTAACTATCTCCAAGGATGGAGATCCCTCAATCTTCCAGGCATCCCACAAAGTAAAGTCTTACCCAGTTGTCACATCATCCCAGACTGGTTTGGGTTGGAAGGGACCTTAAAGCTGATCCAGTCCCAGCCCCCTGCCATGCCCAGGGACCCCTCCCACAGCCCAGGGTGCTCCAAGCCCCATCCAAGGTGTCCATGAAAGCTTCCAGGGATGAGGCAACCATAATTAATGTTCCTTGACTTAATCAGCAAGGAATCATGGAAGGGTTTGGGTTGGAGGGGACCTTAAAGCTCCTCCAGTCCCAGCTGGACAATCCAGGGACACCTCCCCCAGCCCAGGGTGCTCCAAGCCCCATCCAACCTTCAGCACTGCCAGGGATGGGGCAGCCACAGCTTCTGGGGGCAACCTGGGGCTCAGCACCCTCACCCCAAAGGATTTCTCCTCTCCATCTCCCCTCTCCCAGCTCCAAACCCTTCCCCCTCGCAGGGTCCCATCCCTCCAGGCCCTTGTCCCAAGTCCCTCCCCAGCTTTCCTGGAGCCCCTTCAGGCACTGGAAGGTGCTCTAAGGTCTTTTTTTCTCTTCTTTCTTCTCTTCTCTTCTCTTCTCTTCTCTTCTCTTCTCTTCTCTTCTCTTCTCTTCTCTTCTCTTCTCTTCTCTTCTCTTCTCTTCTCTTCTCTTTTCTCTTCTCTTCTCTTCTCTTCTCTTCTCTTCTCTTCTCTTTCTCTTCTCTTCTCTTCTCTTCTCTTCTCTTCTCTTCTCTTCTCTTCTCTTCTCTTCTCTTCTCTTCTCTTCTCTTCTCTTCTCTTCTCTTCTCTTCTCTTCTCTTCTCTTCTCTTCTCTTCTCTTCTCTTCTCTTCTCTTCTCTTCTCCTCTTCTCTTCTCTTCTCTTCTCTTCTCTTCTCTTCTCTTCTCTTCTCTTCTCTTCTCTTCTCTTCTCTTCTCTTCTCTTCTCTTCTCTTCTCTTCTCTTCTCTTCTCTTCTCTTCTCTTCTCTTCTCTTCTCTTCTCTTCCTCCTCCCCTGGATTCACTCCAGGCTGTCAGGGATGGGGTAGGGAAGCTAGAGATGGGTGAATGTGGAGATGCTTAATGCCTTTCCTCTGTTGTGTATTCGAAGGAAAGGACAGAAAAAAGAGTAGAGGAAAAGTTCCTGCTCCTGTCACTGAAGGCAGAGCAAATGGATAAACCACAGAAATACGAAAAGCAGCTGAACCAGATGAAAAGTGATGGGAAAAGCCTCCATGCAAGAATCACCAGGTTGGAAAGGCAGATTGGGAAGGAGCTTGAGGAAATCCGGGATGAATACAGAGCAGGTGAGGGTGGGCATCCTCCCATCTCATTTTTAAAGTAGATTTCCCCAGGAACTTCCTGCTCCTTTCCAGCACAGACAGGCAGACAATTAAAAACATGGCTTTTCCCCCCAAAACCCCACACCTGGAGGGGCAGGGGTTGGACAGCTTCTCTTTGCCAGCATCCAGATCCAGCCCCATGTCTTTTTTTCCAGATTGCTTTTAGGGTTCCTCTGTTACCAGGTTCCTTCCACCCTTCCTGGGAGGCAGAAGTCATTCTCTTTTGCACAGGTCCTGCTGCTGAGGTCATGTTTTGGGTCATTCCCACCTTTTTTCCCCATTCTCAAGGTGGATGAGGATGGATATGGATGCACCCAACATGGACCATGCCTGGTGCAGGTGCCTGGGGATGGCTCAGAGGGGAAACTCTCTGCATTAAACAGTGAGAGAATGTTTTGGGTTGGAAGGGACTCTAAAGATCAAGATCCAACCCCACCCTCCAGGGGCAGGGACCCCTCCTACCAGTGTGCAGAAAGCTTCATCCAACCTGTTCTTCAACACTGCCATCACATCTCTGCAACCCACCAAGCCTGAAAAAAAAAGAAAAGAAAAAAGGAAAAAAAAACACCAATTAACCAAACCAACCAGAAAACCACCAAAACTCCCTCAGCCCTCTCTCCAGGGTACCAGATATCCAGGAACCATTGCACAAGGGCTTCATGTCTCGTGTGTCCTCACTTGGAACTCAAGTATCTGGGTCTCATCTCCAACACCTCCTGCAGGAGAGGACCTCAGCTCTTTACTGCACCTCCAGTTCCTTCGTCACCTGCAGCCTGGCCATGAGGCAAAACACAACCAAAACAAAAAAAAGATAAAAAGTCTTTGTCCTGCTTGACATGGGGAGGTTTGGCATCTCAAAGAGAGAAACCCCAGAACAAAAGATGCTGGCAGGAGAGATTCCTGCCTGTTAATGGCACAACAGATCCCTTTGCACCAAACCTGGGCCATCTTTGGCCTCCAGGACTGTCCTCTGGCAGGGGCTGAGCCCTTAAAGAAGAGGGGAAAGAGGGTGCTGGAGGGGTGAGGAGCAGCATGAGGGGCATGGGAATGGCCCTTGGGTCTCTCTGGTGCTTCAGCACCTTGGGGATCAGGGAAATGCCTGGAGCTTGCAAAATCCAGAGCACTGGGCAGTGACCTGGCTGAGCACAACCCAAGTGTAGCAGTGATAAAATCAACCCACGTTGGAAAACCATTCAGAAAAGAACATTGTGTCTTCAGCTGCCACACTACAATAAGCACTGAAGGAAAAAAAACCCTACAAAAAAAAAAAAGAGGAAGATAATTCATTTTAATCCTCTGTTAGGCTGCTTGCTAATGAGTCAACACTGCTGGAGAAACGTGAAGAACCATGAATCTGGAAGTTACTGCAACCTCCAGACAGGTAACAGCAGCTCAAATTCTGATTTTCCAGTCTTTACTGGCAATATTTGGCCATACAGTGGCTTGAAAAAGGTGCCCTGGAGTCCTCTTTTTGGGAAAAAAAAAACAATAAAGTTGAGCTCCTGTTCTCCCAGAACTGAAGAACAAAGCAGCAAAGATCTCCAAGGAGGCAAAGTTCTTCCTAAGAGCTGCTGAAGCTCTGGGAGATCCATGGCACCAACAGAACCAGGATCTGATGGCAGTGGTGGGACTGGGTGGTCTTTAGGTTCCTTTCCAACCCAAATATTTGGAATCTTGGATTCAAAATAAGGATCGTGGACTGAAAATAATCCAAACCAAACAAAAAAACCCCACCATTTCCCAGTGAAAGAACAAATGTGCTGTAAGGCCAAGAACACCCTTGGGTTTTCAAGGGAAAGTTTTCTTTCTTCCACAACTCTGATGTCAACCCCTCTGTGGGATCATGGCTGGTGTTGTCCAAAGGCCTGGAGGAGGTGATTCCTGGAGCAAGAAGCTTGAACCTAATCATAGAATCATAGAATCATAGAACTGGCTGGGTTGGAAGGGACCTCAGAGCTCATCAAGTCCAACCCTTGATCCACTCCCCCCGTGGTTCCCAGCCCATGGCACTCAGTGCCACATCCAGGCTCTTTGGAAAGATCTCCAGGCACGGAGAATCCACTACTTCCCTGGGCAGCCCATTCCAATGCCTGATCACCCTCTCCAGAAAGAAATTCTTTCTCATCTCCAACCTAAACCTCCCCTGGCACAACTTGAGACCCTGCCCTCTTGTCTTGCTGAGAGTTGCCTGGGAAAAGAGCCCAACTGCCCCCTGGCTCCAACCTCCTTTCAGGGAGTTGCAGAGAGTGATGAGGTCTCCCCTGAGCCTTCTCTTCTCCAGCCTCAACACCCCCAGCTCCCTCAGCCCTTCCTCACAGCAATTCTGCTGGATCCCTTCACAGCCTCCTTGCTCTTCTCTGGACCTGCTCCAGCACCTCATTCTCCTGCCTGAGCTGAGGGGCCCAGAACTGGACACAGGACTCAAGCTGTGGCCTCCCCAGGGCTGAGTATAGGGGCAGAAACTGTTGGTGCACATCCATGGATTTCAACAAAATGAGGAAATAAAGTGGGTATTGTGTCCTCAGTACTGCACATGGGTCAGGAAGTTACTTCTGGGAAAAAAAAAAAAACAAACCAGAAAGAAGAAGAAACTTTTAATGTGTTTAATTCCTTGTTCCTGTTCTACCAGGGTTTCAATCCATCCGTGAGTCTCTGGATCTGCTCAGACAAATACAAAGCACCAGGATAAAACTTGAAAAGAAGAAAATTGAGAAAGACCTGAACAAAACAGAAAGCAAGTGACCTCCCAGAGGGTTGAACAGCAAGAGGAAGCAGTGAGAAGCAGCGCTGAGTTAAGGAAAGAAGTCACTCATAGACAGACCTGATGTTGTTTTCCCCTCTCCCTGTAGGATGCTGTCACCAGCCGTGTTGTTCTGCAGCCTCAAAAATCAACACCAGTGTTAATTTTCACACCAGTTTTCCACCAGAGCACATCCTGTTAGGAGGGAAGTTAAACTTGAAGGTTGGCTGGAAAGTTGGCAAGCAGATTTCTTACCAGGACCTGAAGGAAACAAGTCCCTTGGTGTTAGGTGCTGCCCGATGAGCTCCATCAGTTCCAGAGGGGAGAAAATTCCCTGTAAATTCCTCCAGCTCTGCAGAGTGTGTAGTGACAGCACCATGAACACTGGTACCACATCACTAACCGAGGCAAGACCTGGGCTGGTTGTTAGGAGTTACTGAATCATTAGAGGTAGCTAATAAACTGTGTCAAAACAACACAATGCAAGATAATGATGAGCAGTTGCTTTATTGAGGGAGTTGATTTCTCCTCTTGTTTGACTGGGAAAAAAAAAACCAAACAACAAGCCAACAGTGATAGCAGTAGAGTGCTTACAAATGCAGCAACTGTGGGGCTTGATTTGCTTCAAAAAGCAAGAAAAAATCTGGAAAAAAGGAGACAACCTTCAAAGGTTAACCCTGAACTAAGGGACAGAAGCACTGATGCACATGGTCTGCCTGTGAATCCATCCTTCCACATGGAAGCATGGCACAGCTGAGTGTTGATTTTCCTTAAAATTGATTTATAGGATTGTCCTGGAAGGGTTTAAGGGCCTAATTATAAATGACATATGAATATATATATATATATTTATATTGCTGCTGTTTGACTCCACTGCATAAAGGAGTTACCTCAGCATTTATCACTCCACAGTGACCAAACTCAAAACATCCTTCATTTCCCTGAGAATACAAAATTTAAAAGTTATTAATTACCAAATTGAAAAGTGATTTAACTGTTAGCCTCTCAGTAGAATCAGTAAAAAAGCAAATTAATTGGGAGAGAAGGAAAGCCAAATTCTGGGTATCCAGGACAACATTCAGCTGGGCTGAACTGGGGATTCACGTTCCCATGCAACAGAGCGTTTGTGCAGCATTAAAACCATTCCCAAGGGTTTTGCATCCATGATTTTTTTTAAATTTATTTTTAAATATAAAAGGTATCGAATGAAAAGTATTAAGGAGACAGAAATATGCATCTGTGTTTTTCTTAAACTGCAAGGATAGGAGTAATTAATGTGACTGCCCACTGTACTTGTGATACCATTTTGAGAGAAGCTGAGGAGTAGAAACACCCAAATTCCTGGGAAATTCAGGGAATGAGACAAACTCCCAAATAAACAGAAATTCTCGGGAGCAAGCCATTGACTCCTTAGTGTGGAAGGCAAGGTAAGAAGCACATAAAATCCTTTGCACCTGAAACCCTGAGAAGTTCTACCTCGTTCCTGTCCCTGTAAATCACATTCCAGCTGGGAATTCTGCCTGCTTCCCACCAGCCCAGCTCACACCTTCCCAGGCAGGGAGATCCATGGACAATTCCCTGCTTCCCACCAGCCCAGCTCACACCTTCCCAGGCAGGGAGATCCATGGACAATTCCCTGCTTCCCACCAGCCCAGCTCACACCTTCCCAGGCAGGGAGATCCATGGACAATTCCCTGCTTCCCACCAGCCCAGCTCACACCTTCCCAGGCAGGGAGATCCATGGACAATTCCCTGCTTCCCACCAGCCCAGCTCACACCTTCCCAGGCAGGGAGATCCATGGACAATTCCCTGCTTCCCACCCCAGTGATGCCGATGAGCCCCTGCACAGCCCTTTGCATTCTGCAGCTCAGCTCTGCCCTGATATAAAATAAATGCAGGGCTGCCTCAACCTCCACCAATTCACATCTTATTCCTGAAAATTTTTCTCTTAAAAACAAACCTTCTGCAAGTGCTGGTTTTGTGGAGGCTCCACATTGTTAAGGAAAACATGAGGAGAGGGAGATTCTGACCTCAGACTGTGGGGTTTTGCAGCAGCTTAAATAAAAACTCGAGTTGTCTGGGAACTTTTCACTGATGGGTGGTGGAGATATTGTGGGTTCTTTTGGTTTGGTTTTGGGGTTGTTTGGTTTTTTTTTCTCCTTGGGGCCATGCAATACAACTCAGGGCTGTGCAGTTCTTTTGTTCAAGGAGTTCATCCCTGACCACAGTGACAAAGCCTCCTGAGGGGAATGGAACAGTTCTAATGCAGGATAAATCCTAACCCTGACCTCCCACTGGGGTGGGATGCACAGATATCAAGGCACCCCCCTCCCCACAAGATACCAGCTGTAGGATCTGAGAACTTCTCCAGGCTTTTAATAGCAGCAAGCTAGGAAAAAAAAAATAAAATTAAGAGACTTGAGAGTCACGAGTCTGTCTCTTGCAGCATTCCCTTTAAATAGCTGCAGCTACTGGTAGCTGAAGAGAACGTGGCAGCAGGCAGGGAAGGGAACCACAATCGATGTAAAGTTACCAAAAAATCTTTTTCAGGGAGGTTTCTTGGCATGGAGGTGGGTGGGAGAATCTAAGTGTGGGAGACCTGGGATTCTTGCCATTCAGAGGGGTTTTTACTCACCCCCAAAGGGCAGAACCCCCCCAGCCTGCTGAGGTCAAACCAAGAGTGACACATCCGTGGCTGTCAGCAGAGGAGTTGGAGCTCTGACCCCCAAGGAACAAGGGATGGGACAAGAGGAACTTTTGGCACAACTCAAGTTGTGCCAGGGGAGGTTTAGGTTGGTTATTAGGAAGAATTTCTGCCTGGAAAGGGTTGTCAGGGCCTGGCCCAGGCTGCCCAGGGCAGGGCTGGAGTCCCCATCATCCCTGCAGGGGTTTCAGAGCCCTGGAGATGTGGGGATGAGGGACATGGGGTGGGGATGGGGAAGGGTTGGACTGGATGACCTTGAAGTTCTTTCTCAACCAGAGTGATTCTGTGATGGAGTCCCCGTCATCCCTGGAGGGGTTTCAAAGCCCTAAGCCCTGGAGATGTGATGCTGAGGGACATGGGGTGGGGGTGGCCTGGGCAGGGATGGGGTAACGATGAAATCTGATGGTCTGAAAGGGCTTTTCCAGCCCAGAGAGTTCCACAACTCTCCAGTAAGCCACACACCTGAGAATTAGCATCCTGCTTTCTTGAAGCCAGACCCAACTGGTTCCAAAACCAACTCCATGTGCTCCATGCAGCTCCTGAAAGCCTCAGAAGGGCCCTTTCTGCTCTGCAGCCAGGCTTTGGAGTACAGAGTAATTTTAAGAAACTTTAAAACCAGGAAATGGACAGCTGTGAAAGAGGCTGAAAACCCCCAGTGGTGACACTGACAGATCAGAACCATTGCTTCATTATTTTTATTTTTTATTATTATTATTTTCAGGTACAGAAAAGCAAAATGCCATCATGTCTTAGGAACCACTGTCATGATTCATCCAATTAAGCAGCCAGCAACAGAACTACCAAGACAAAAATACAGCTTGTCACACACAGTTACAGACACGACCCTGTCCCTGGTGATCACAAGCTTTTCCTGATGGGAATGTTTAGTGAAGCCTGCAGTCAAGAGTATACACTGCAGTAATTAAAATCAGCTAAAATAGAAAAACTAAACTAAAAAAAAAAACAACAAATGTATAAACTGACATCACATGTGAAGTTCCAAGCAGATTTGGGCTCAACTGCAAGGAAAATTTGTCAGAGAGGAATATAGGAATTTTACATTTTTGAATGTTTTACAGTATCTGTAAGACAGAAAAAGTTTATTGCCTCTTAGCCACAGAGATTTTTTTTGCTAATAAAACCTTGCTCCACTGCCCATGCAGCTGGTGTTGTACTGCCAAGGGCCACAGGCAGGCCACAGGCAAGCACTCACCATGGCACACAGTGATGAAGTCTGAGTGAGGAAGAAAACAAGAGCAAAACTCAGGGTTTTCCTTTGGAAAAAAAAAAAAAAAGAGTGTTTCTATGGTGGAACCCATGCCAACGAGAAAATAAACTACTTCTGGTCAAGAAAAAGTAATGCTGAAGACAAAGTTACAATTGATGCAATGAGAGAAGAAAAAACAAAAATACATAAAGAAACAGAAAAGCTCAAATCACTCCTGGAAGGTGGACTGGCTTAAGTTGCACAAGTGGAAGACTTTTCACTGGAGACAGCCCATATTAGGCACTTGTGGACAATTGCTCATATAGTTCCAGAGTTCTAACATCCCCATGAGCTTTGGCATTCTCTATAAGCACCTGCAGAGAAAAACAAATAATGAAAAAAGAGAAAGTAGCAATTTTATTGCTGGTGTTTTACTGGCAACCTCAAATGCATTTTGATTTCTGCCATGCCATTTCTCTAAATAGATTAAAATCAGAAAAACTCAACATTCCACACCATCAGCTTCCTTAAAACACCAGGCACTTAAACACCCCACCCTGCAGTGAGCTGCTCAAGCTGTAGCCCCTTGCAGGGCACTACAACAGCATCACTTATCACTGGAGGCTGAGACCCAGTGTGACAACCAAGCTCCCTGCTGGCAATGAAAGGAGCAGAGCTGGAGGAGAGACACCTCCCTGCTGACTCATGTGTGCCTCCTGCCACTACCTCTGCATAAATTTGCCAAAAAGGAGCATTTTCTATACAGCTCCTTAAACAAAACTGCCCAGAAGGTATCCTTTTGCCTCCCCCGTTTGTATTTGCCCTTCTTTGGTTTGATTTCCACATCTTCTAGGTAAAAAAAAACCAGCCCTCCCATGGCAGGCTGATGCTGATGAGCTTCTGGAGCTCCTCTTGTGATCCCATCCCATTATGCAGATTAAGAAAGGAAAAACAAATCTTTAGATTTGTTTAGATGGGAAAATCTTTACCCATTATTGGCAGATGACTGTACAGAAGCAATGAGACCACACCAGGATCATCTGAACTCATTAATTCCAGCTGGTTTCTATGAACCTGCGTGTCCTTTTTGTCAACACTGATCCTGCCTGATGTGTTCCACCTCCAAACTCGTTATGGATTCAGCTACTCACCAGGGAGCAGCTGTTAATCTGAGCCAAAAGAGCTCACTGAGCCAGTGAGGAGATGATTAGGGGAGTATATCCAGCGCCTGAGTAGCAAAGGGACTCCAGTTCCTAGCCAAAATGAGCCATCCCATCCCCCTTTATACATCAGGGAGAGCTGTGTGGATTTGTGAGTTTGGCCAAATCCATTTTTGAAGTGCTATCAACAGAAACTGATGTACCATGCACAATGCACTGCAAATAATGTACCATCACAGAGGTAATAAATCCCTCAAGTACAGCAAGTACAGATCTTTTGGGTGAAGGACACCACATTGTAGAGGGAAGCAACATTTTCAGTGCATTAACTATGTTCTTGGTAAAATTCTGGTAAAGTGGTCTTAGTGTCAGGAGTCAGTATTCTACTAGTAGAATTCTTGGCAGTTTGGATTACAGAGGGATTTTGGTGTTTGCTTTTTATTAGTACTGCATGGCAGACTTCCAAGCCAACTGGATGCAACTGAGGTAGGTTTTGTCAGTGCAGAATCCCTGAAACCTCCCTACCCTCCCTCTACCCCACGCTTCAGAGTTCAGCACAAAAACCCAACACCAACAGACTGAACTTCTGACTTACATCTATTAATTCATGATCCTCTTTGGCATGGAGGTGCTGCAGGAGGTACCAGCGTGCCACTGACACGATGGATTCTGGATTCCCTGGTTGATACACCACTCTCTCCAGCATTCTACGAGTCTCCCTAGAAGCAGAAACAAAACAAAATTCACACCAAACACAACTCAACAGGTTGCAGGTCACTTATCAGCATCCCACTGAGAGGAGCAATGAGCAGGAGCAACCAGGGAAGGTCCTTTCCTCCATAGCACCCGGGGTAAAGGGAGGGAGCAGAGCTGTACACTCCTTTTTTTCCAATCTGGCTGCATGCAGAATGCTAAGGAATGCTGCCACTGTTGCTATGCTTAAAACATTACACTCCAGTTAGTGCTTTAGCTGGCAAGTAACCCAAAATAAGAATGACAGAGCAGATTTTATGACTGCTCCAACAGTGTGATGAACATCCTGCTGTCTGTGAGCTCAGCACAACCTCTGGTTTCAGTATGTGATCTCCTGTTTAAGAGCCATAAATTAAATCTTCTGGGAAAAAAGTGCACCTGAGAGAAGCAGGTACAACCATAAATCTTAATAATGCCAATAGGATTTGATATTATGCACAAATATGCTTACTTCAAGCACTCATAAAAAGGCACTGCAGCTCCTGCAAACACAGAGGCAAGGTGTGAAACTGAAGCAGAGAAGGAAATGGCAGTGGAATAGTACAAAAAATGAAAATTCCAGTTCCACCTTCCAATGCCACCAGCTGATGCCTAACCAAGATACTTTCATGAGAACTCTGGTAAAAACTGGTAATTAAGTTTAGGGATAGAAAGCTGGTGTTGCATCAGCTCTGGCTCTTCTCTCAAGACCTTTATGTCCAAAGTGTTTTTCTAATACATGTGCTTGAGCAGGCTGCTGAGAAGTTACAACTATTTTTTGTTTGCTATCTGTAGTTAAGATTAATTTACTGTTTCAGGATTTTGGGACTCCCAGAAAGACCAATTAGTTCGTGTGATTTACCTTACTGTTCATGTAAATTAATATCTTACATTGTAGTAAGATGTAGTAAGATTGATTAAATGAGTTTTCAGCCCATTTTTCTTGTATTTGCCAAACATCACAATCACACAAGGCTGTCACCTTCCTAAAAGCCCACAGAGATAATAAGCCAGTTTGTGAGAAATATCTGAAAAAATAGGTGAAATTATTGAACAAAAACATCAAGAACACTCCAGTTTTCCATAGCAGAAGCAAGCACACTGTAAAAGACAAAACTAGACTTAATAACCAAACTCACAAAGTAGATTTATTTCCCAGCCCTCTTCCCCAGAAAGACACAATGAGCACTGTGTATGGACACACATTTTGCTGGGAGCTCAGTTTAGCATCAAAACAAATCCCAGCAGCAGAGAGGGTTGATACCTGGCTCCAGCCTGCTATTCAACAAGAGCTTTTAGAAATCTATTGTCTTCCAGATTAATTTATTTAGGAAACGTGGTATGTTGTCTTTCAACTGTTTTTTTAATGGTTTCTTTTCTTGGTAAGAGGGTCATGCATGTTTTCTTGAGAGAAGGAGGAAGATTCTGCTGCTTTTGGGCCCCCACACCACTAACCCCATCCCACATCTCCACACCACTGCAACAATTAATTCCAGTTTTCAGTTTCCTTTCAGTTCTTGGAGTGAGACCTGGGGATAATGAGCACTTGTACTTCTAGAGAGTGTGTTCCATTTAACTTAACATTCATACCTTGCTTCCATTCTGCAGCTGTACTGTAGCAGTGCTTGCAGGAGAGATGCCACAGGGCAAGGAGAAAGCTTCAAAGCTTCAGCTGTTGCCTCCTGCACCAAGGATGTCCAGTGGTCATTTGAGGCATTAGCCTAAGATAAAGGAAAAAAAAAATTAAGAAAAGAAAAATTAAATGGCTTTATTGTAGTCTGTAACGTCAATAAGAGCTTGCAGCTCTGTAGAGAGCAGGTTTACTTCAAGCTGCTCTCAGTTAGGAAAGGTTTTTGGCAGGTTAGAAAAAGATTTCTTAAAAAAACCCCAAAAAACTGAAGACCAAACAGTGGCTAGAAGAGCCTGGAGAAGTCAGCTTAAGGATTCTAGGATCAGAGTTGACAGGAATCAGGTTTTTTTGTTGGGTTTTTTTGTTTTTTTTTCCCACATATCTGCTAGTAATATTTGTTTTAACCACAAACCCTCCTTCACTCTCACACTGTCAGTTTTCATCCCTTGTACAAGATGACTCTAGAACCAGAAGTAAACATCAGCTGCAAGATGGTACTTACTTAACAGAGCAACTAATGAGCAAATCCTTCTGTCTTTTATCTTAAGAAAAATCCTACTATCCTCATTGTCCCAGATAGGTTTCAGTTATACTGTCCTTGAAGTATAGTGCACAGGCTTTAATTTGGATGGATAATTAGGAGACAAGCAATTTTCACACTCAAAGCTTTTTGGATGAGAACAAGATTCTCACCAGGCTTTTGCACACTGCAGTAAAACAGTGGATATCAGAGGGGCTGAACAGAACAGGGCTCTACTGACACAAAAAAGCAGAGGTGAGGTAGCAGATGTGATACTAATTAAATTTTTAAACAAGTCCTTGTATATTCTCAATCAATTCAGGTCAGCATTTGAAGGGTGCTAATTAAATTAGGGGGTACATTTAAATTACATTTAATTTAAATTAAATTAAATTAGGGGGTAACGTTTAGGAGCTATAGGAAACAGGGAGCAGAGCAGTAGAAAACAGGCAGAAGAGTCCTGGGAGGAAAAATCCTCTCACTTGACAAATTCTGCCACTGAAGCACACAGCTTGTGAAGATAAATCTGTCAAACTGAGGGGTATTCTCTTTTCCCACCACAAGCAACAGCTTTGCATCCCTGTCCTTGGTAAAACTGACTGGATTTTCTTATATCAGCACCCAGGATATATGGGGTTATCCTGGTTTTGGTTAGACCTGCTGGCTTGATCCTCTGTTATCACACCAGTATCTATCTACCTTTTGCACCAGGATTTTGAGATGTCTGATTGTGTCCACTTCAAGTTTCTGATGCTTAAAGAGAACAGACACTTCCCAAGAATCTGAGTTATTTTCACCTGGCCCCTTGGTGCAAGGAGTAGAATAATTTTCTTTATATCACAAGGCACATGCCCCTTAGATTGCCTTTGTACTTTCAAGGCAAGGCACCTTATCTAGAAATGACCACAGAGGAAAAAGTTACTTGAAACCTGACTGAAGTCCCCAGATGCCAGTACAAGAAAAGGGTGGATCAATCTGGATGATCAAACTGAAACTTAAGAGGAATAAGCATTGCTGAACAAATTAGCCTCTTTAATGTACACAGTGGTTCTGTGTGATTATTTCACAGCAATCTCATGCACAAAGAGACTTTAAAACAACAGTCCACTGCCCCTTGCAGGCTCATCCTCTCCCTGCCATCCACAAAACACAAAGTCACTTGCACAGGGGCTCATTTAAAGCCTGCAGAACCCATAACTCCTGTTAAACCATGCAGTTAGTTAATTCTGGTGATCCTACCATGCAGATTTCCAGGGCCAGCATGGCTAGCCTGAGCAGACTGGATAACTTCCCACTCCAGCTGCCCTGCTGGGATGCCAGCTGCAGACTCTTCCTGTAACACATCTCTGCTCCAACCATCATCCTTTGAGACTTATACACGCTGGCCAGCCACTGGAAAGAAAACATCCAACAAAATCAGTTATGGAGCCACCAGAGCACACACAGATCCATCAGGTAATATGATTTAAACTTAGCAGAGCACCACTATCAGCTGCAGCACCCAGCCCTCAACCCAGCAGCATCCTGTGCTCTGCCCTGCAGTAAAACAGTCTGCTGCAGAGCTGGCAGTGCCCCCCACCCCAGAAACTTATTTCAGAGCTCCTTGACCACCCATGGGCAGATGTTTAATAGCTGATTTAGTCTGGGGATTGCTCACAGGTCAGCAAATGACAACAGATGGCTTTATGAAGGGCACCTTTCAGACTAGAGCACTGTGTGGTGACCCATTTGTCTCTCCAGGTCCTGTGGAGATGAAAAGGTACCTTTATCCACTGGAACAAAGGGTTTTGCAGTCCACCTGAGTAATGCCAGGAATGTGAAAGACATTACAATGTGAGTCTGAGCTCAGATGATGGGCTGGGCCATTTCAGACCCAGAAGGGTCAGGCTGGAGAAGCCCAGTAGGGCAAAGGAAATAAAACAGTGGGGTCAGTGCAGAGCTCCATACTCCTGTTGCCTGCTCTGACAGCACAAGATGTTCTGGAATTGCTCATGAGAAGAAGGGAAAGGACTCCAACTCCTTCCTCTTTAATTCTGCACTCATGTCACATTTTTCAAGCAGATGCAGCCACATGTTTGCAAGTCCCTGATATGTACAAGATACAAATGAAGATGTGCAAGCCACATTTAGGAATATTCTTTGCTGAATCACCAAGCAAACAAAGCATCTTCTTGAAAAAACAATTTCCTTCCTTCTAGCCAAAGGTCCTTGGACTTTTTCTACCTAAAGACTGCATTGTGGCAGAAAGAGAAGAATTCTTTCTGATGGATAGAAGTTAGTGACCATTAAGAAGAGACACCCTGGAAAGTATCACCAGTGCTTGGCCATCATTGTCATCAAGCTGCAGGACTGTTTGGTAAAATAAAACTTTCAATTTATGTGAAGGAAAAAAAAAAGCTATCTTTGGCCTCATTTTTTTTCAGCTGAAGCGAGGGCAGCTCTGCAAGCCCAGCTTTCCTGTTTTCCTGGTAAGCCAGTGCAAAAAGAACCAGCTGCTGACTTTAAACCCTGCAAAACAACCATTCAGACAAAAGCCAAAAACATAAGTCAGAAGAAAAGTTAATGGCTCCTCTAGTTTAGTAAAACTGTAAAACATCATGATGGATAGTTCTGAGTAAGGCAAAACATTTTCCAAAATCTCAGGAAGTCCAGAGCCAGAAATCATTAGAGCATAAATCTATCCATTAAGAACACAGGAAGCAGGCAGGCTTTTCCAGAATGCTTTTCCAGCCCTGAGAAATATCTTTTTTAATTGAAGGCTGAAAAGGTCTTCATCAGAGGTACCTTATCTGTGGCCTGGATTGGGGAAAAAAAAACCCAAACCCAAACAGCCCTTCCCTCCCTCCCTCCAAGCCACACACACTTCCCTTTCGTTTTTTATCCCTGTTTGTAAGCAAGATCACAGTTGGCTGTGCCAGGGAAGTTTGCAGAATGCATATAAACCCTAATTATTCCACTATCCAAAAACATTACTAAAACAGAGGACACAGTCATGTACTGCATACCCCCACACTTTGAAAATCCAACCTGAACCAGTTCTGCAGTTCAGAAAGATGAAGTCTGCCAAGCCAAAGAAAAATGCATTCAAGAAATGCACCTTTCCACACATGATTTTTGTGGAAATTTTTTGTTTTAATTTTTGAATTTGTTTGAATTTTTTGTTGAACTTCCATGTTCCAGCAGGAAAGAGGATCTGCAGCCTTCCAAGTGAGAAGCAGCCTTGCACTGATCTTCTAAGACTGAAATCAGCTTTCGTCAATCTCACCACAAACAGGGTGGGGTTTTTTGTGGTTTCTTTGGTGTTTTTTTTTCTGTTCAACAGGCAGAGGAAGCACCATAAACCCTGCAACTACATAGAAGACTCTAGAATTTAATGGAATTTTTCTAAACAGCATGTTGAAGGAAGGTAGTCACAGCAACCAGCAGCAACAGCTAGGAAGTAAAGTTGGAAGCATGCTGCATCACCATCCAGAAAGATCTCTTGGCATGTGTGAGACAAGACTTCTCTGACAGTCTCACAGAAGCAGCACATGAAGTGCTCTAGAGCCTTCCAATTAACTAAAAATGGTCTCTCATGATGCCATGGAAGGCAGTGAGTGAACACTTACTGGGAGGTATCTCCCTGCAGACTCAACTTTCTCAGAGCAGCAGTGATACCTGGCACTGGGAGATTACAGACAGACTTACTCAGGTTTTCAGACCCTGAGTAATGACTTGTATGTGACTACACTAGGAACCATTTACTTCTATCTGTTCTTATGGGTTATCACATATTTCACCCATTTCTGCTCACATGCCAAACCTCAGGTGCCATAGTTTTACCCCAAGTTTGCAATCCTGCTTCCCTTACAAACAGTCCTTACTATTTAAACTACTACAGAAACTTAATAATGTTATAGCTTTATAGAGGACTGAATATAAGCTGTTTTGTGGGGTTTTTTCTGTCACTGGCTGTTGGTGGACAAATAAAAGGGATTGAGTCCATCATCAGCAAATTCACAGGTGACACTAAGCTGGGGGAGAGTGTGGATCAACTGGAAGGCAGGAGGGCTCTGCAGAGGGACCTGGACAGACTGGAGAGTTGGGATGATCCCAGTGGGATGAGGTTCAACATTCCAAGTGCCGGGTCCTGCACTTTGGCCACAACAACCCCATGGGGAGCTCCAGGCTGGGCCCAGAGTGGCAGAAAGGGACCTGGGAGTCTGGATTGCCAGGAAGCTGAACAGGAGCCAGCAGTGTGCCCAGTTGGCCAAGAAGGCCAATGGCATCCTGGGCTGGCTCAGGAACAGCGTGGCCAGCAGGTTCAGGGAAGGGATTCTTCCCCTGTGCTCAGCACTGGTGAGGCCACAGCTTGAGTCCTGTGTCCAGTTCTGGGCCCCTCAGCTCAGGAAGGAGCTTGAGGTGCTGGAGCAGGTCCAGAGAAGAGCAAGGAGGCTGTGAAGGGATCCAGCACAAGTGCTGTGAGGAGAGGCTGAGGGAGCTGGGGGTGTTGAGGCTGGAGAAGAGGAGGCTCAGGGAGACCTCATCACTCTCTCCAACTCCCTGAAAGGAGGTTGGAGCCAGGGGGGGTTGGGCTCTTTTCCCAGGCAACTCTCAGCAAGACAAGAGGGCAGGGTCTCAAGTTGTGCCAGGGAGGTTTAGGTTGGAGATGAGAAAGAATTTCTTTCTGGAGAGGGTGATCAGGCATTGGAATGGGCTGCCTAGGGAAGGAGTGGATTCTCCGTGTCTGGAGATCTTTCCAAAGAGCCTGGATGTGGCACTGAGTGCCATGGGCTGGGAACCACGGGGGGAGTGGATCAAGGGTTGGACTTGGTGATCTCTGAGGTCCCTTCCAACCCAGCCAATTCTATGATTCTATGATTCTATGAAAAGCAAAGAAAAACAAACTTTTACCCACTGAAAGAGTCCATGGTCTGCACAGCAAGGTCAGGGAGAGGATCTGCACTTACCTGCCAGGCTGCAACTGAACTTGAACTGGTCATGACTGTCTTGTGAAGCTCCTCCAGGATGCTGTCTGGAAGTTCTTTGTGAGACTGCAAGAGCTGCTTACACTGAACTTGTCTCAAAAGCAAAAACAGACCTGGGTGCTCAGGGCATCTTTTTAAACCCTAAAAGCAAAACATGGTATCAGGATTATATTTGTAAATATCAGAAGATACTTTTTTTTTCCATTTCAGTCTTAAAAAAAAAAAACAGGAGAGAAAGCACTCTGAGGATGACTGAACATGACATTTTCCTCTTCGTCTGCACAAAGTACTAACAAATGAAAATAGAGAACTTCTGTCCTCCACATACATTTGAAGTTTACATTAAATTTTGTACCTGTCCTTCTGCTGCAGGTTTCAGAAAGATAGATCATCAAATGGCAATCCTCCAGTCCTCCTTTACTTCACAATAATTACAAATTTTGGGCCAATGGAGGCAAAGACCTGTCCCGTGCTTAAAAGGGACCCTGAGTATGTTCCAGGCAATTTCAGTTCTCCCAACTAAGGTGCTTTATTCTCACTGGGACAGAAGCACCTCCAATAAACATTTTCAGTACAATAACAGCAGATACCTATGGAGTATTTTTTTGGAACAAACTCAAGGAAAAAAAGCAAGGACAGGAAACAAGCTGTTCTGTTGCTCTGCTCTTCTCAGGCAAAGCACGTGAAGCTTTTCCATGTCACCTCACATGTTGTTTTACCTGATCATATCCACAGTCCTTCCAGAAATTGTAACTCAAACCAGATCTGTTGTAAGAAACAACACTTCACCCTTAACATTCCCTGTTACTCCTTAACAAGCTGCTGCTTTGTGAATAATGCATGCAGAGACTTTCTGAAACACAACATAAGCTGCTCCTATTTGCTGCAATTTCCCCCTATTAACAAATGTGGAATTGATGTCTCAAATTGAACAACTCGGGTGCCTGAGTCATCATAACCCAGTCGAATAGTTTTCTGAGAATCCTGAGGTCTAAAATGGTCAATAAGACCCTGGTATCAGAAAGCATTACTCTTGTTCCTTCACAAATTGCAGGCACTGATTGTCCTCTTCCCAAACTACTTAACTAACCTTCCCCCCATGCCCAGGTACCACCTGGAAATCTCTTCCCCTTGCTAATGTAAGACAGGTTAATAGACAAGCTGGAAAAGGAAAACACCTCCTCAGCAAGCAAACACAGAGAAAAGGAAGTACCTCCCCTAGAAAACCAGCATGTTCACTAAGCCTGCTTTGGGTTTGTTTGTTTTTAAACTGCCTTCCCCATTAACACAGAAATGCCATGAACAAGGACCACATTTGCATGGGATTAGTCACTTTCCTCACTGAAAGTCAAGGAAGCTTGCTGCGAGTGCACCTGGGTTTTTGCTTATATTTTGCCAAGCCCTCTGTTTATGAACACAGGAAACACAACACCTAAGGCTCACAAACACCCCAGTCCCCTTCCCCAGCTGTGTTGCCTCAAGACTTTCAGTAATTAAACTTACAGCACCCACTTCTGGCTCTGGCAGTACCAACATGATGGTGCAGAAGACATTTAAGTCCCCTGCAGGTCTCCTACCTAGACTTCTTGCCTTGAATTTCTGTGATGTCTTGCTTAATTAATACTAGGTTAATGAATACAGGAAGGGCAGATTTGCCTTTGTTGTGTCATACACTGCTTGTGTCAACCATTAACAGAGTTTTGGTGTTGTAGAGTATCTTGTGGAGGGAAAAAATGCCAACTATTGCACCCTGTAGCTCTGATGGTACAGAAGTTTGCCAATTCACAGTTTGCAAATCATGATTTCCATAGAATTCTACCACAATCTGCCAGTATGATGACATCATACCTTGGTACAGAGAGCTTCAGCTTCTGAGAGCTTACCAGTCTCCTCTAGACTGGTAATAGCTTGACACAGACACCATTCTTCAAGAGTCTGGATATAACTACGTGGAAGGTTATTTTCTCCAGCTGCAAAAAACAGATAAAACTCTTAACCAGATTACTGCAGTGCCATGCCACATGCTCTGCATCTGGTAAGGGAGAGCTTTAATGACTATTAACTTGGCATTGCTTCCTTCATTGGCAGGGAGAGCAAGAAATGGTAAAATTAAAAGCAAAAAAAGGGGGTGGGGGAGAATACACCATTTACATGGTTTGAGAAAAAACAATCAAACACAGAATTTTAATTCCAGTTTTCAGAACACTGCAGACGTTAGGCAAGACTTGAGGTTGAGGTTATCCCTCTACTGGAAATGTTACAGATCTCAAGAGTACTTTAGCCTTTCCTTGTAAGCAGTGCTCCTGTGCTGTAATCCATCCCTCCATTTAGGCATCAGAGTTCAGGGGTATCACTTTAAAAATACATTTGAGGCCTTGGAGGGGAAAGCAAGCTGCAATTAAGTAATTAACCTTAGATGTGCAGCAGGATTTAGTGTTTTTATGTCAAAAAATGCAGTTACAGCTCAAACCGTTGCTGAGCAATTCTCAGCTTACCTGCAAGATTCTGAGTGCTGCAAGCTTAGTTTTAGGGTTTTTTTAATACTAGGAGCTCTGCATATCTTACTTTTGGCTGAAACTGTAGATACCAGTGTCATCTCCAGACCTGTTCTCTTTGGCTGACTGTTGCTTAGACAGGCCACAGTGTTTTCAGCATGGCAGGCAGCCATCAGCACTGCCCAGGCAGCAGGATTATCTAGAAAAGAGTGGTTACAGGTTAACTCAAGCCCAACCTAACAACACTGGTAGTGAATTCAGAATGGTCTTTACCAGATTAAGCACAAAGCCATAGCCACCAAAGGAACCACACACTGTAAATAAGAGGGAGCAAGAACAAGGCAAGTCATTCAGTCAGAACCTTGCATCATCTCAGCCCAAGGCAGCTGAAAACTTTGCCTGGAATTACTAGGATTTTCCAGATTTGTAAGACAAAGATGCTACTCATGTGTTTTTTCACTGGTGTGCTAACCAAAGCTGCCAGTTTATACTGACTACACAGATTACTCCTGACTATCACTTAGTGCTGAGTAACAGTGGCAGCAACAACCCTAAGATGCCAGGGACAGCTTCCAGGCATACAGACTCAGTCTTATCTGACCTCTGGCATGAAAGAGATGGTGGGAGGTGTCCATTTCCAGTGTCAGCTACCTTCAGTGTCAGCTCTTCCTGACCTGAAAAGCCCCTTGAAGAGAAACTGATGGAAGAGTGGTCCCTGTCCTGAACAGGGCAGAGGGGAAGCTGAATTCAAGCTGATTTACATTTCACCCATGTAAATCTTCATCCCAGAGACAGTGAATCCTGCCAGCAAACTAAAATGAAGCTTGAAGATCTAGCAAAAATATACAGAATACTGATTTTTAATAGCAGTTACAGTCCCCTGTGTATCTGTAGGAAAGCAATTAGAACTTTTAACTCTTAGCCACACACATGGCAAATTCAGAGCAAAGTTACAGCAGAAGAAACCATGTTTTGGTATTTCACTGTCCTGTGCAAATTAGCACCTGGAAAACACATTAGATTTGCATTTCAAGCACCAAATGAAGTAAGAGGTGAACAGTTCATAAGCAGCATACTGCAACAAAACATTTGCAATCCAAATTCTCACTGTAGATGAGTAAATCACTTCTGCTGGTGTAGCACTCTGATTCACAAGGAACATGTGTTTTTATTGTTTCTCTAATATACTATATAATACTTATCTCTCCTCCTGCTAAGGGATTAACAAATTGCTTAAGTTTTCAGAAGAAGCCTTAAAACTGTGATTTTTTTTTTCTTTCCTCTTGTTTAGTTTAATTCTCCATGTCTAAACACGGAAAGACAGTTTAAATTTCAACCCTAAGCATTCTCCCCAAAACATCCAAAAGCAACTGAAAACAACAGAATGACCCAAGGAAGGTAGGATTCTTTTGCTAGCACAAAAACTCTGTTCCTAATGGGCACAAAAAACAAAAATTAAAAAAATCAGTGATGTGTTTGAGAACAAGAGTAACCTGGACAGAGGTGGATTGCCTTCTGAATATTTTTCAAAGGATTGTTCTTCTCATCTTCTAGCATGTGACATCCTGCTGCCAACTGGTTAACTGCAATATTCAGCAGGACTTCCTACAAAAGAGAACACAGAAGTGACTGAACACTACAGTGATCAGATGGAATTAATCTTAGGATTGTTTATGGGATTATAAAGTTTGTATTTCAAGGAAGCCAAACCTTTCCCTGGTTTACATCAAGGACCTGTGCAACACTTCCTGCCACAGCTCCCCCCTGCAAGATTTAAAGAAAAAAATTAAAATGAGTTGGTTATATGACTGATTAAATAAGACATTTTATACAAAATGCAATGCCCAGATTTTTTAATCTTTGTTAATCAGGAATACAGAGCTCACACAGTGAGAAGGGACAGTCAGGATCAGAGCTTATCCATACAAGCTGTTTCTAATTTTAGCCACTATAAAAGGAGGCTTGTTTTCAGGTGATATTTCTGTTTACTTAACAGACATAAATTAAGACAATGTGTATTCATTTGGAGAAGAGCTGATGATAATTACAAAAGTGGCAAGGAAATACCAGCTAATGAAAAAAAGTTAAATTGACCAGCTTAACCAGATTCAAAGTATGTAAATCCTAATGTATATTTATATAAACACATGTGTAAAACATGTAAACATAATGCAGCATTTTATTGCTGGAATGCTAGCAGATTTTTGCTGTAGGTTTATATTGAGAAGAGGAAGAATTGCTGCCCCATGAAAGATGCCAATTACTGGGCATTTAACTTCATTATATATCTGTGCATTGCTCAATGTGTGCTTGTGTGCCTTAAGTTTTCATATTCATTATCAAACCTCCAGGTACTGAAGGCTGGGGGTTTTTAATTGAAAAAAACAGATTTCTCAGGATGCAAACAGAACCATGTGTGACAGCAGTGCACTTACTTTTGCCTTCTGTGGTGCATACAGTGGAACCAGTCGAGACAGCAGAGACCAGAGGTCAGGATTACCAGGGTTACTGGGAAAAGAGCAAGGATATTACACTTCCTGGTTTGGGAATAAACCTGGTTTTCTGGGGGTGCAGGTGCCAGTAACCCCAAACCTATCTCTTTTCTACTCAGAAAATAAAGCCAGTGTGGTTGAAAATAGGCATGGACAGTGGTGTAGAACAACATAACATTTAAGTTATATTGCTGGCTAAATATGTACAATATGAGTATCAATATTCATGAGAAGAAAACAAACCCACTTTAAGATTACAGGTCTTCTCATAGTGTGAAAAACCAACAAATTTTAATTGCAGCTGGAGAAATACACTTTGCATAGTTTCCAAAAATACCTGCAGATCAGACCATGCTGTTTACCTTGCTTAAAGGTGCTGATTACAATTACCCCTTTCTTGAGTGCTAAAGGTAATCAAAACACAGACATTCAGCTGGTGGGATGAACAGCTACATAGGCTGCTAAATATTAAATAAATGCCCCAGAGACTTCTCTAGGTTGAAGGCTGTGATGCATCTGATGAAAAATGCTTTCACAGCATATGTTTGAATTAACTGATCCAGCTACCAAAGAAGCCACCAAAAAAAAAAAAACCAAACCCAAATAATCATGAAACCTCTGACATTTGATCCCCTAAATCACACAGCAAGCTTCTGCCAGCTGAGGACAAAACCTGAAGTTTGAGGACTTCACGTTTGAAAAATAATTGATACTCTTTTAGAAGAATGCTGTGTGTGAACAGGGGTTTGCTGACCACTCAGTGTAACCAAAACAACACATTTACAAGGCAATGTAAAGAAGGATGAAGCACATACCTGTGTATGGCTTTGGAGACTTCTCTCTGGATGGCCACATTCCTGTCTTGCAGTGCATAAAGAGCAGAGGTAAAAAGGCACCTCTCGTAGATGTCACCAGGCCCTTTGTCATGCTTCAGCAGCTCTTTCAGGGCTGCTGCTGCAAGTGTAGGGTCCTGCTTCACCAGTCCCAGTGTGCACAGAGCCTTCAGGCTTTCCACTGTGGGTTCCTTTAATGAGCTGTTGGGTCAGAGGGAGGGAAAGAGACAATTTTGGAGCACACCTGACAAGGCTCTGACACAGGAATTGTCCTTTGGCAATGGAGGAGACACTGACAGCTGCTTTCTTTTCTTGGAGACGTTTATACTTTCACCTGGAATCACACCTGAGTTGTACAGCTCTGAAACAGAAACCCTGGATGATGAACTACTCTTTATAAGAAAACAGGATGTTCTAAAAGACTGAGATTTGTCCCAGTGTAAGGTATGAGCATGCTTTACACCATCTACTGGCTTTAGTTCCACTATCAGTTGCACCTTTCCATTAATTTCACTATGAGAGGCAATTGAACCCCATCAGCAGTATTCCAAGCATTATCTGAGACTGACCAGGTACAGTTACTGATTTTTTTCAGCAAATCTTTCTAGCATAGGAGCTCCTAAGTTAATTCCCTGACCTCCAGCTCAGTGACCTCAAACAGAAGCAACCAAAATCAAAGACCATAACTGATGTGCTACTAGTTGAGGGTGCTCTTACAGCAAAGGAAATCCAATAAATTGCAATGCAAGCTGAATGGAGGCAGACCACATACCAGAGCATGGCAACAGTAATTCAGAGTTACTTCACTTTAACTTTCAAAACATAACACCAGAATGAGGATATTTTCACTCATCAGGAGACTACAGACTCCTAATCAAGCTTCTAGTGAGCATTTTTGCTTTAAAAAAAAAAAAAAAAGTACATTTCCAATTTTATGTTTTGGTTTCTGTCCCTAGGAATAAAAATTTCCTGGTAAACTTGAACAGCCACATTATGGTACCTTATGCAAATAAACAGTGGGATTCTCTCATATTAGGTACCACAACATGCTCACTGATGAACATCTCTATGTTAAACTGGTCATGAGGGAAGAATAAAGGCAGCTTCTTGTTCAAGATCTTGCTCAGACCATGAATTCAATAAACCAAACAAAATCAATAAACCAATAAAATTCACTATTTACAGCACTGTGCTTCCTATTCAGATCTTGACATACTGGCTGTAGTGTTACTTTCCTAAACCATTTACTATTGCCTTTTTTTTTTTAACACAAAGCAACTAACATCAAATAGAAAACTCTCCCTGTTGATGTTTATGACAAAAATAGCAGACTGAAGTGATTAAATCCTGAGTTACTGATCATTAAGTAGTAGGAACCTCTTTCCTACAAGCTGTTAGAGTGTACTAGGCTATGGAGCTTCACTATTTCAGTAACTTGAGGAGTCTGCTGGCAAGATGGAGACTGTGGAGCCACTGCTGGAGTGTTCTCTGGGAGGGATATGGTCCTGAGAAACTGAGATGTTAACCCTTAATCCAGAGCTACCAGGAGACTAGCAATGATGCCTGGGCTTTTATCCTCCAGAGTTCTAAAAAAAAAAAGACATCTGTGACTTCAGTGAACACAGTAAACACATCTGTTTCTTCTCATGGGGCAGCTGCAAGATTGTCCTTGTGTCCCACATGTGGAACACAACTGTTCTGGAGATTTCTGATTATTTAAACTTCAATGGTTTTCATCAGTCACCTGCATTTCTTATAGATAAAGAGAAAAATATTGCCTAGGGCTAACCAAGCAATGACAGATTAACATCATCTTAAAAGATAAACTCACTAAAAATAACATTCAAGGGTATTAGAGTTCCAAACTGCACAGCCCACCAACCCTTCCACTCCACACTGCTTACAGAGTATGGAAGAAGACACAGGCCATAAACTCAAAACAGATATCCCTCATTAATAAATTCAGAATAAAGCTTCCATTTTTACTATGCAACACAAAAATATCAAAGATTCCTCCCAAAAAAGCCCACGTGAGGATTCAACAACACAATAAAATATCATATTTAGATGACAGTTCCCTCCACTCACCACTTAAAGAGCAGTGTCTTTGCAGCATCCAGTCTGTTCTGTTTGTATTCTACCAGGGCCAAGGCTGTCATGATGTGTGCTTTATCTTCTTCAGACTCAGCTATTGCCAAGGCTTTTTCATAGGCTGGCAAAAATACAAGACTCAGAATTGAATTCTGAACTGGATTTTAAAAATGCAACATCTATGAAGGCATGATATTAGAACACCCACACGAGGGCACTTTGGTTTCAGCTTCACTCTGTTTTCACACCTTAAATGACAGGCAGAACACACACACAAAAAAAAGTTACTAAGACTTTGGAAGTATGCTCTGAAAATGTAGATTTTCAGGGCTGCTTAGAGTCTGGGAATTGTTTATTATGTACAAAGTAGAAACAGAGCTGAAATGTAATATTGGGATACCCAGAAAAACAAAACCAAACTGAAAGAACACAGTAAATACTCCTCTGAGACAGTTTACTTATGAAATAGTACTTGAAATGGGCACACATCATTCCAATTAAAAACTATGGGTTAGTTAAAATGCTGAGCTGGCTGCTCCTTTGAGGGTGCTCACACTTCCAGTGACAATTCAGTGTACCTTCTTTTGAAACCTCACATCTTAGCAGTGCAGAGCATGACAATACAGCACTTACATTTATCACTAAAGCTGAAGTGCTGTGAACAACACATTAATTTCCTTCTCAGAACTGATTTTTTTTTTTTCCAGGAAAGACATTTCATCTGAAAACAAGTCAAGCTAAAAGCACAAGAGCTTTAATGGACAGGAATTAAACACTTGAAGAAATGTTGCTTCCCTCTGTACATTTTAATAGTCCTAACACCCTACTGAACAGCCTAATGATTAAAGTAGTTGTGGAATTGGTACTTAGGCACTAGGACTGAAAATGTGAAATAAAGTGAACTGTAGCTAGGTTGTTCAGACAAGCAGATTTTGTTAAGATTAACAACAAGAGAAACGTGCCATAATGAATCAGGCAGGTGCTCACCTTTGATGCTTTCCTGTAAGAGTCCTTTTTTGAAGTAAGCTAAGGCTATCCCCATGATGCCATCAACATCAGTCAGAGGTGTTGATCTGTAAACCTCAATGGCCTTATCACACTGACCAAGGGCACTGTAAAACAGAAACAGGCACTGGTATGAGGGATGCAGTCACAGCTGCTATGATACAGAGGAGCTGCCCTTGCAGGCCAGCATCCTCTCTTCCACAGCAGCAGATACCTGGAAAAAATAAAGATTAGGACAAGAATGTGCAATATTTCCCACACTCCTGTTACAGAAGTCACTCTCTCCAACTACCTGAATAATTGATACAAAAAACTCCTCCCCATCTGCACAGCTCTGGTATGTAGGGATGTCACTTTATGGTAACCACAATGGAGTGGGAGAAAGCAGCAAAGGAAGGACATTTAAAAAAAGGAAATCCATGTATGCATGCACACAGACAGGA
The DNA here is from genome assembly GCA_023079485.1 of Archilochus colubris. NCBI lineage: Eukaryota > Metazoa > Chordata > Aves > Apodiformes > Trochilidae > Archilochus > Archilochus colubris. The sequence goes on from CM041115.1 coordinate 70,909,170, forward strand.
AAGTGCAGGTATGGATGGAGATACAGCATCCTTATTCCCAGATCACTGTGGAAGAAATTATTCAGGATTACTGTTTAGAAGAACCATTTAGTAGCCACGAGAGCTTTGCTCTTCTGTACACTGCACACAGCTCAGATGTCAGACAACAGCAAACTGAAGAGTTGCTTCTAAAATCTTAAAAAAAGGAATTACCACATTTTCACAGTCCCGGAGTTCCAGAGTCATGTAAAGAAACTTAAGAATCTATTAAGCTTCCCCTAGAGAGGTGACAAACACCTAATCAGCAGAGCCTGAGCTGTCTCATACCAAAGAGAAGTTTTAAAGTCTTTATCTGCTAAGGCTTGTGTTGCCTGAGTAGCAGAAGCAAATTATGAAGGGAACCTGAAGACCTGTGAGCAGGATTGCAGTGAGGGTCACCATCAAGGAGACCCCACACATGTACACTCCAACTCCCCATGCCTCAGGTTGTACAGGTGTCCTGGTTTGGGCCAGGATAAAGGTGATTTTCTGTCTTGTACTTTTACTTTTAGCTAAGTCTCTTGTAAGTAGTTGCAGTTGCTGGAATTAACAGCAAGTTTCTCAAACAGTGTGTGCTTCTAGGACTGATAACACTTGATGTTTATAGTTACTGCTAGAGACTGGTGTGCAGAGCCAAGGACACTGCTCAGCTCTGAGGAAAACATTTTACCATCCAGGAGGATACAGAGGTCCCACCTGAGCCCTCCTTTGGGGAGGAACAGACAAGATAGATGCCAGAATTGACCAGACAGAGGATTCCATCCCATACACGTCACACTCAGTATAGTTTGAGGGATCACGAGGGCCAAGCCAGACTTCTGGATTTCCTGATTTCCTGATCTCCTGCTTCCCTTCCTTCACCCGGCATCCTGGAAGGATCCCGTCCGTTCGTCTGCCTGTGCTCCTGATCCATCCCAGCCCATATCTGTGTGTTCCTGCCTCCAGCTCCCAACTGCTGCTGACCCCAGGAGTCCAGCCTGGACTTTCCCAGGGCTGCCCTGCAGCCTCAGTGGTGACGTGAGAGTTATTGGGGGGAAAGGGGGAGGAACGTGGTTTCCATTCTCCTGTATATTGGTATATTTGTATATATTTAGTGATTTTTCCTATTTATCATTAGTGTTTCATTAAAGTTGTGTAGTTCAGTTTCCAACCCATCAGTCTCTCTCCCTTATTCTCTCTCCTTTCTTTATCAAGGAGGAGAGAGATTAATAGAGAGCGTCTGTTATTCGGTTTAATTGCTGGGACAGTGTTAAACCCTGACAACAGGTCAATATGAATGCAAAAAGGAGGCAAAAGGGATTTAGAATAAACCCTGAAGTAGCTATTCTGTTCAGACTGAGCCTACTTCTTAAGTGTGGACAGGCACACACCAGGCTAAGGATATGGGAATACATTATGAACTGCTGACATACAGCAATTTCTTTCAACCTGGTTGTAATTTATTTATTTTTTCCTTTATATACACTATCCACTTCTGGAGCACAAACGAAGTTCAGTCAGACCTGTCTACAACTAAGAAAGACATTGAATACTTTACTCTTAGCAACTGCTTTTCAGCCTCACAGATGTTTTCTGCCACTCTATTAGTTATATCCAAAGCTGAAGCTAGGGGCTGGGAAAAGAAGTGAGTGCTTACCACAGTGACCTGCCATAGTTCTGCATTGCTGTGTTGTATTGCTCAGTATCCCCAGAGTCTTTCAGCAATGAAACCGCCCTGAAAATAACCAAAATTAAGAATAATTACCATCTGATTATGTGTATTTCAACAACAGTTATCGAAGAAGAATGGACAAATTTTTTATGCAGAAGCTTTTCTATGCTAATTAAGCACAGAGCCCATTTTAGTGTTATAATGTAGCAGCAAACATGCCCTCCAAGCAAGGTTTCCTTGGACACTTCCCCCTATCACTTGAAGAGAGAGAATTAAAAAACTAAACAGTCCCCAACCACCTCCAGTAATAAAAGGGGGGAAGAAATACAAACTAAAACCATGCTTAGCAACTCCCAAGTTTCACTTAAATACCATACAGTGAATTAGTTAAATGTCCAGGTAAGACAGACAAGCCTTTGCTTCTCCAGTTTTCCACCTCCAAATTTGGTATAGGGACATCCCCACACATCCCTTACAGTGCACTTAGATGTATGGCTGAATTTAGAAAGCAATTCTCACAAAAAGAAAAGAAAAACCCTTCAGTTTTTCAGCTGGTGCACAGAAAAGGAACTTCTCTCTGTCAGCTTTCCAGGGTGCATAGTTTACCTCTCATAAGCATCTGCTGCCTGCCTTTTAAGATGGAGATTCTCATTCAAATAACCCAGCATTGTGTAAGCAGAGGCATCATCTGGATTTCTTTCTAGAAAATCAGAATTGACAACATCCATGATCAGAAAGTGCTGTGAAAAAAGCACCACAAAAACACTGCTACACTGATGCTACAGTGCACACACATCTACACAAAGCACCTTGCCAAGTGCATCTGTCAGTTGCTCACTGGCATCATTTTGACAGGCTGCAGGCAAATAAAGAGGAGATTACCAAGACCCACAGCATGACATCAGGTTAGCTTAGAAACATTTACAGTCTTAGGGAGTGACACTGCACGACCAAGGAAGGGATTCTGCCCCTGTACTCAGCTCTGGTGAGGCCACAGCTTGAGTCCTGTGTCCAGTTCTGGGCCCCTCAGCCCCTCAGGAAGGAGATTGAGGTGCTGGAGCAGGTCCAGAGAAGAGCAAGGAGGCTGTGAAGGGATCCAGCACAAGTCCTGTGAGGAAGGGCTGAGGGAGCTGGGGGTGTTGAGGCTGGAGAAGAGGAGGCTCAGGGAGACCTCATCACTCTCTACAACTCCCTGAAAGGAGGTTGGAGCCAGGGGGGGGTTGGGCTCTTTTTCCAGGCAACTCTCAGCAAGACAAGAGGGCAGGGTCTCAAGTTGTGCCAGGGGAGGTTTAGGTTGGAGATTAGAAAGAATTTCTTTCTGGAGAGGGTGATCAGGCATTGGAATGGGCTGCCCAGGGAAGGAGTGGATTCTCTGTGTCTGGAGATCTTTCCAAAGAGCCTGGATGTGGCACTGAGTGCCATGGGCTGGGAACCACAGGGGGAGTGGATCAAGGGTTGGACTCGATGAGCTCTGAGCTCCCTTCCAACCCAGCCCATTCTGTGATTCTATGATTCTATGCACACAGCAGCAGGATTCTGGCAGACACCATGCACACTGTGCATACAGACACACCCCAACCCAGACAGATCCCTCTTTGATAGAACTCCAGGGGTTTACCTGCTCATCCTGAGTGCATCTCTTAGGCTTGACAGGTTAGTGAGGTGTTTAAATTACCTACCTGTGTATTTTCCCAGGACCACGTGGGCTGCTGGAACAGCATTCATCTGAACAATGTTGTACTGATAAAGCTCAGTGTTTCTGTTGCTTTTATCCTGCAGTGTTGAACATACCCAGTGGGCATAGCCTTTTGCTCCCTCATTCTCAAGAAACAAACAAAGCAAAAAATAAGCCACCCAAGTAGGAGTCATTAAACCTTCTCAAGCAACAGTGACATAACAAAAGACACAATAACAATTATGAATTTTAAAGCATTAGGAGAAGGAAACACCAAAGAGAATTACTACACACACAGGTTTAACTTGTCCTTTGGGCAAAGAGAAGTCTTACAGTAATACTTGCTGGATCACTGAAGGGATGACAGACAAAAAAGCTGTAGGAGAATGTAAAATCCTGTACTTTCTTAGAACTCAAGGTACTGTCAATATCGTTACTCTCTCCAGGAACAGGTATGATTTATGCCTTTGATCTCTGCCCAATGCTGTGGAACACCAAGAACGTTTTTCCACAACTTAAGGAGCTGATTTTCTTGGATCACTGGGACTAAGGCACTTAATAAATAACTGCTGGGTATTTAGCACCAGCACAGGCCAGGAACAACAAGAAACTCAGACAATCTCATCCAGGACATGACCACAACTGTCTCATCATTCAAGGCACTTCTGTATTTTTTTTTTTAAATTACATCACCCAAGTAGAAGATCAGATATGCAGCAACTTGAGGACAACACAACCCTCATACTTACATGCATCCTGAGTTCAGTTGTATGCCTGAAGAGATCCATTGTATCATAGCTGCCCACCTTCTCTGCAATAAAAGCCTGCAGAGATGCAAGAGTTGCTGTGTTCAGGTGCTTCAAAAATTGTGACTACAAACTCAGCACATGCTATTTCAGGCACATCTTGGGCACTGAAGACACTTTCTTTTCCTTGTACCCCCCAAGAAACATTGTTTTTTAACAATAAAATGAACACAATTAAAGGGAGCACAAGCAGTTTCCATTGCATCAATACTCAAAACTTCAGGTCTGCTGCTGCTACTTTACGTTCCTCAGGACAAAGACTTCTGTGTGTGTCAGCACAACTGGCAGCAGCATCTGAATTAGCAGATGAATTCTGACATGTGATGGTGATAGTTCTTCCCTAGAACCAAGAGATTTACACTTTCTAGCAGTGGCTGCTGAGAAGGGAGTTAAGGAGTGCTACACAGAGATACAGCTGGAACAGCTAGCACCTTCTGAAGATGGCACTTTGTTGACAATACTCAATAAAAACCTTCAGAGCACAGTGACTTTATTTTTTTTTCTTAGCAGCTAGTTTCTTACAGAACTCACAAAATCAGCCTGCAAAACATCACATAAAAGATACCTGATGGATGTGGTCTCCATGGCACTAGCACACTATGGTAACAGAGGGTCTCAACAACCCACAGGGGAAGCTCCTTTCACTTAAAACATTTAATTTTGGGCTAACAGCTGGTTTTGGTGCATAAAGTAATTTTTCATCACCTTACCTGCCCAAGCCAGCACAGTAAGTAAGTAGGCTCCACAGATTGGGCTATCTTGAAGGCTTCATGAGCTTGCTGCAGAACCAAAGAAAGCAGTGCTATTTTATGGTCTGGCATGGTAACAGAGCAGTGGAGTACACACAGGTATGAACATGAAGAAGCATTGCAATAAATTTCATAGGAAAAACTGTGTCACTACTGAAAACATCTGCAGTGCCATGGAGAACAATGCAGTGCCCAAATAAACCACTTCAGTCTTACTGAAATGAGACCTTCACAAAATCAAAGTTCCCCTCCCTTCTAAACACATTTCCCTCTTAAAATCTTTCAGCAACTAGATTGCCTCTTAAAACATTATTTTAAAATCTCAGAGCATGCAGTTTTAGAGATTTGCTTTTCCTTCACACAAGCAGTTAAACACATTTTCAAGATGGTGAAATGAATTACCACTCAAATTACCACAAATGATCTTATCACAAATGGACTGCTTATGTTCAGATTTGCTCCCTCAACATGAACAAAGTCTTGGCATTAGTAGTCTAAGCTGTAAGAATTCTGCAGTATCAAGCTACTTTTAGTAAAAATAATTCCATCACATTTCCAATTGAAGAAAATTTCTGTAATTGTGAGCAGTAAGTATATCAGGATGTAGTTTTAGCTGCATGAGAATTCTGAATTTCCCTTAAATTGCCCTCTAATTTTTCTCCAGAGAAAGTCTGAAGGTTAAACAAAACTCCAGTAAACCCTGTGACATGCTTATGAGCTGAGAAGCAGCTGCCTATGGGAAACTCAAACTCAGGGTTCAGTTTGTGACTTAGAGCCAAAAGAGCTCTTGGTCAGAGTTGGTGTGCCTGGGTTTAACCACTTCTCACTCCTTCCAAATACTTTTCATTCCACTGTTGCTTGGAAAGCAACCTCAGAAAGTGAACTCAATTCAGAGTTCACTTATCACCTCAATGAGAATATTTAATTTATTTCTGCACCTCAAGTAAGGTACAGATCTCAACTGTATTTCATCCAAAGGCAGTATGTTTCTGGAAACTGAGAGGGACACTTTTCACTCTTTACCCACACCCCCACCCTCACATAACACCCTTTAAAGAAACAAAGGGAAAGGGAAACTATATATGAGGATGGGAAAGAGTTACCTCAATGTTGTCAGTTGCCAGATACAAAACCCCCAAGTTGGTCCAGGCAACAAAATTCTAGACAGAACAAATAAAATTTTAGATGAAAGTATTATTATAATATTAAAAAATAACAGTGCCTCAGGGGGACAAAGTTTTAGATGCCCACTTGAAACAGATGGCAGCTGCCTACAGCACTTACATTTTCCTCAGCTTGAATTGATTTGATGAATGAGTGTTGAGCAAGAGCATAATTCTCAATACCTGGGGGGAAACAAAGGGGTTGGGAAGGAAAAAATGAGAGCTAAATGTAATGAAATTTTATTAAAATGTTAGTCAAGTTGTCTTCTGAGTTAGGATATCATGGAACTAGGGGTTTTGTTGAAGACTTACCCTTGCAGGAAGCAACTACACCAAGAGCATTCCAAAAAAGATGATTTTTGCTGTCAAGCCTCACAGCTTTTTTCACACACTGGAAGAAAATCAGATGTGGGTTATTTCTGAAATTCAGTGTTTATTCAGTGTTTATTCAGTGTTTTATTCAGGCATTTGTTTATTCAGAGGTGCAGGTTTTCTTGAGGGGAGGGAGAGTATGCAGACAAGCACCACTAACAACTTATATCTTAAAAAACATGAGAGGAAAAATGAAGCAGTACCTCTAAAGACTTCTGCAGCAGCTCACTGGTCTCATTCATGTCAGTGCCCACTGCTCTGAGATGCTCTGCTTGTCGATAATAACTTATTCCAAGATCACACCATATGCTAGGCAATGGCATCAGCTTTAAAGCTCTGCTGTAACACCTACAGAAACATGAATCACAGAGCTATCATTCCAAGCCTCTCTCCATGAGGAGCAGAAAGCTGAAAAAACATTCAGAAGAGTGCTTAAAAACCTAAAGCAAAAGCAAACATGCACAAACACAAACACAAACAGACAAGAAGGGAAAGCAAACAACTAATTGATTTTCATTCGGTTAACTTCAACAAATCCACCTTGCTCTAAAGGCAGTCTGTAGTGACCAGCACTCCTGCAGCTACAGATGTGCAGTAAATCAAAGCCATGTCAGCTGCAATATAAATGTTTTTACTAATCATCAGTCATTTTAATGAGATTTCCCCAAGGGAGAACTTGACTTCATACATCATAGCTGAGATTTTCTGAACAGCTGAATTTCCTGCCTTACAGATCCAACAGCACAAAGCTCAGAGGGAGCCACAGAAGAGGCTATGGAAATACTGCAAGTATTTGCTATCATCATGAGCTTCCAGGGCCAGAAACAGGTACTCTCTCTTCCCATGTACTCTAGACATCATACCTAGGGCAAGAATGGATTATGTTCTTATAAGAAAGAAGTACAGATAGAGAGTTAGAAGTATTATCTTTAACTCCTGGAACAATTAGTAACTACTGCAACCACACCACTTTTAAAGTGGCACAAGTTGTTTAATGACAGGCAGGGTAGAACCATGCTCTGGTGACAGAAAGAAGGAGAAGAGAAGGTGCCAGATAAGTGTTCACAGCCACCATGCCAATCCAGCAAACGTATCCTGAAATGAGTGGTGTAACAGGACCCTGTTTAACATTTCCCTGATCTTTGCTCAATATGCAGGTGTCAACAGATCAGGTCATTTTCTAGAAATGAAATAGTCTGGAATGCTTCAAACTCTGTACCAGAGCCTCAAGGTACACAGAAGCTCTTGATAAGCAGAAATTATTACCTTCCTCCCAGTGCGAGCAGCTCATCTTTCTTCAGCATCTGTTTTTCTGTATTTTTACCCAAAAGGAATCCCAGAACTTGAATGTTCACTTTGGCTGGTGAAAGAACATGCACACTGGTGCAGGTATCTCCCAGCAGTTTCCAGAGGCAAGACACATCAGGACGGTGCTTTGCTGCCCTGAAAATTATGATACAGAAACACCCATTCAGACACTTCAATACCCTTTCCTGAAATAAACTTCATCACTTTTAAGAGTGGCAGAAACTCAAATGCAATCAATCAATAAGCTATTTGATTTTTTTTTTGTTTTAATTCAGTTGTTTGTTTAATTCAGTTGTTTTAATTCAGTTTAATTCAGTTTTGTTTTAATTCAGTTTCCTATGCAAGCTGTAAGTCTAAATAGTCAAAAGCAAAGAGAAACTACAAAATGCCAAGGTATCCCAACTTTGCTGGGGCTCATTTCTGAAAATCAGGCATTATCTATCAACATGTCAGCTGACTGCACCCACTCCTGCATTCTGGAGCACTGTCATGTTACATTACAAGATGTGAGTCATCTGCAGGAACCCAATGGGCCCTCTCCTGTGAAAACAGAAATCCCAAAGTTTAATTTAGGACACTGAAGTGTTTGTCACGAAATGCAAAACAAAAGGACTGAGGGAAGGAAGGAACAATTCCCTCTCATCCACCATTTTGGGTAGAAATCTCCTCCTCTCAGTCCTAGATACACAGGAAGACAGCTGGAGAGAGCTGTGTCTCACTCACACTTGTATTATAACCAAATCTTTATACAGAAAAAAACCCCAAAACTCTGTAATTACCATTAATTTAAGCAGCCTAAGCACAGAATTCAAAAAGAATTCCAGAATTCTTGTCCATTTGTTTTATTTTAACTGAGAAGCCTCAAACACTTACCTCTTAATATTCTGTTTGTCAACTCACAACCCCAGCCAAAATTAAATAGCTGAATATTTAGTACTAACCTTGTGAAAAACTCAAGAGCCTGCTCTATGTAATCCAGAGCCCTCCTGTCATAGAAGTTATCAAGGGCTGATCTTGCCAGCATGAGATGGCATTCACCAAGTCCTGAAAATAAGAAAAAACATTCTCTATGAAAAGAGATGGTTTCATGATATGCTTTGTAAAGGAGGAGTGGGAGGATAGAAGCCAGCTCAGTGTTTCACTTGATATAAAGATTTATACCCTGCATATGCTATGCCAAAATCAAAAGACCCACAGTGCTCATAACAGAGATCTTGCTTTTAACCTATCCTGTCAAGTGTGAACTGTACAATAATTACACTATTAAAATAACTCTTATTTATAAAAAAAACCATAGCATTTATGCCTCGGGATTGGTCTGTTGGGGTTTTTTTGGGAATCAACAAGATGACTGCTTGGTTTATACTCCTGATGGCACCAGCAGTGATTCTGTCTGGCAGGAAGTCACTGGTTATGAGTATCTGTCATTCTCAGTATAATTTTCACAGATCTGAAGCTACCTTCCTCATGCTATCACACCCTGTGCCTGTAGTACACTACTGATCACAGTAGTCATGCTGTGCAAGCACCTTTATCTGGCCCCCATTTGGTATTTGTCTTGACCACACAGAAATCCCAAGATCACAATCTTCCCAGATGTCAAGAAACTTTGCAATCTAAAAATAAAATTTATTTTATTCCTAAAAGTTATGTACTCAAAGACAGGCTGGAGCAGAGGCAAAATAACCATACCACTTATTACCACAAAAATAAAATACAGTGTAAAGATTCAAGTAATATCAGTTTAGTTTTCTGTCACCTACTAAAAGAATATGCTCCCAACAACTCAAAACTGTCAAAGGCATCAGAACAGTAACAAAACTGCACTGAAATATGTTTCAGAGAGTTTTAAGAAGGCTCACAAAAGATAGCAAACCAGACTAAGCATTAAACAGCCTCTAAGAAGGAGAAAAATGCTTTGTGACTCCAAGCAGGATGTGGAACTAACAAAGGAGAGATTCAGATTAGAAGGATTTTGTGAAGGGACTTAGTGTGATTAAGATACAGGTAAACAGAGAGGCAGCCAAAGAGGGGGTGAAACCTTGAAGCTGTGTCCTCTCTAGGCATTCTTTTCCAGGTAATGCTGTCAGCTCTCACCTGCAGACACCAGGAAAGCCATACACACATGCACACGTCCATACAACACCTCTGCAAAGTGCTGCTGCAAGTGGCTCCTTCCTTTCTGCCAGACAAGAAGTAACACTGCAACTTGAAGTGACAAAATCATGCAAGAGGTGGTGGAGGGACAACCACCCTGCCTGCCTTGCAGATGGAAAAGTTGCTGTTGCAATAGGAGCCCAATGTGTTACAAGAATCAGCTTGCATTCACTCCAAAATCAAAATATTTGATTTTGAATGAGAGAGGACCCTGTAACGTAAAAATTGATGTCAAGCAGCAAACAGCATCCATTTCAGAGGGATGTGAAGGGTAAGAATGAAAGAAGATTAAGTGGCAGGGGGAATTATTTCACAGAATCATAGAACTGGCTGGGTTGGAAGGGACCTCAGAGATCATCAAGTCCAACCCTTGATCCACTCCCCCCGTGGTTCCCAGCCCATGGCACTCAGTGCCACATCCAGGCTCTTTGGAAAGATCTCCAGACACGGAGAATCCACTACTTCCCTGGGCAGCCCATTCCAATGCCTGATCACCCTCTCCAGAAAGAAATTCTTTCTCATCTCCAACCTAAACCTCCCCTGGCACAACTTGAGACCCTGCCCTCTTGTCTTGCTGAGAGTTGCCTGGGAAAAGAGCCCAACCCCCCCCTGGCTCCAACCTCCTTTCAGGGAGTTGCAGAGAGTGATGAGGTCTCCCCTGAGCCTCCTCTTCTCCAGCCTCAACACCCCCAGCTCCCTCAGCCCTTCCTCACAGCAATTCTGCTGGATCCCTTCACAGCCTCCTTGCTCTTCTCTGGACCTGCTCCAGCACCTCAAGCTCCTTCCTGAGGGGTTGAGGGGCCCAGAACTGGACACAGGACTCAAGCTGTGGCCTCCCCAGAGCTGGAAAAAATCCTTTCCCTGGATCTATTAGCCAAACTCTTCCTCATCCAGGATGCCATTGGCCTTCTTGGCCACCTGGGCACACTGCTGGCTCCTCTTCAGCTTCCTGGCAATCCAGACTCCCAGGTCCCTTTCTGCCACTCTGTGCCCAGCCTGGAGCTCCCCATGGGGTTGTTGTGGCCAAAGTGCAGGACCCGGCACTTGGAATGTTGAACCTCATCCCGCTGGGATCATCCCAACTCTCCAGTCTGTCCAGGTCCCTCTGCAGAGCCCTCCTGCCTTCCAGCTGATCCACACTCCCCCCCAGCTTAGTGTCATCTGCAAATTTGCTGATGATGGACTCAATCCCCTCATCTAAATCATCAGTAAAGATATTGAACAGAACTGGGCCCAACACTGATCCCTGGGGGACACCACTAGTGACCGGCTGCCATTTTGATGCAGCCCTGTTCAGCACCACTCTCTGGCCCTCCAGCCAGTTCCTAACCAATTTAATGCCTATCAAGATGTTACATCCTCCCAATACTGTCTATCTTGTGAGCCACATCTCTATCACCAGAAAGGAGTTTCAGCTCCCCCATTTCTCTCTGCTCCCAGCTATACACTGAACACCTCTACATATTCTCACCTCTAACACCTCTCAGGCCTCTTGGGACACTTATTGCTACTTTTCATCACCTGTAGAAGTTCAGAGTGCTCTGAATCACTGAGCCTAACACAAGAAGTAAACACCATGAGGTCAGTAGCAGCATAAAATTATCACTGCCCACCTCTGAAATGGCAGTATGACTCCACTGCCTGCTGAGACAACATCTGACTGCTGAAAACCTCAATACACCAAAAACCTCCCTACAAAAATAAAAGCACTACAGCGTAGTAGATGGAGAAAGAGCTAAGATATTAAAATTCAGACACCATACCTTTCAGTGCAGGCACATAGTCTTCTGTCTTCTTTAAGATGTCTTGATAGGTGGCTATAGCATTTTCATATTTGCCCAGAATCTGCTCAATTTCTGCAGCTTTGTAAATGCTGTACACCAGCTCTGGGTTCAGCTCAGTTGCCCTCCTGAAGGATTTTAGAGCTGTTGTATAGCTACCTCTGCCCAAGTAAGCCTCCCCTAGAGACTCCCAGCAGTTGGCATCCTTTGGATCAGCCCTCAGAGCTGCCTGCAAACTGAAGACACAAAGATATAAATTAATTTAAGTAAAAGTGATGCAAGTTAACGTAATTTGTTTCGTTGCATTACACAAGCATGTGACTGCACACAACTTTTAACTTTTAGGTCCTAAAATCACCTCAGTTATTTTCAAAACTTGCTGAGATAAAAGACTTTATAGAAAACAGCTCAAACCAAACACTAGTTCTCTTACTCAGCCACAGCTTGTGAAGGCTGATCAGTCCTCAGGTAGTAAAGCCCACGATGAAGCCAGGCCCACTTGGCTGTGCCAGCGGTCGCGTTTTCAGTCACCTTATTCAGGATTGACAGAGCAGTGTCCTAACAAAGCACAAAAAATGCCAGGTTAAGAAATACATCTACATGTAAAGAACAAAGGTCTTGTTAAAGAAGAATACTCCTCATCCAGAAAACCATTAACATGTCTGATCTGTTAATTACTGGAATGAGGGAACACTACAGGGGCTTTTCTGAAGCTGCAGGCTGAGTGGCAGGTTAGAGGAGGAAATTATCACATCTACAAACACATCTCTGCAATTCTGTAGAGACTGCTTTTGTTTTAAATCCAGAGAAGAATACAAGTATTTGCAGCAAGTCAGATAGTTAAGACTGACTTTCCAGATGTTCCAGTGCAGCCTGTGAAATTTGGGTTACACTTGCTCTGTAACAGGGGCTAGTAACTTTTTATACAATACAAAATATTTCTTTAAATGTTCTGATGAGTCTGCATGCTTTTCCTGAAAGGAGCAATGTGGAGGATGCAGAAATGAAGTGGCATAATTCCCCTGTCCTTCTGCCCAGCTGGATTTAATTGAGCACTGGAGCACTGCAGGTCCAACTATGGAAACTGCCAGGCAATGCCAGAACATCTGTTTTCAGATCTCATTCTCAAACACAGAGGTAAACGTGGAGTGATTCCTCAAAGAGCAGGATTAACAGAAACGCAGAAAAAAGCCCAGGATGTGCAATACCATGTCTCCAAGTTCCATGCTTAAGTCTACAACTGCTTCTCCAGATTCTTCATCAGTTTCATCCAGATCAAAGGCCTTTCTATAGCAACCACGAGCTCTGCTTTTATCTCCAGCAATGTCTCTGTAGTAGTTACCTAAATAACAAAAGACACTTCCCAAGTAGCTGTCCAATTTTGCAGCCTGTAAGGAAATATGAACACAATGTAAGAGAGTTTTGGAGAATTATACTGATGGACAGTGATGGCTACTTATTTAATCTCTGCTTATCAACTTGATTAAGTTCCTTCTGTGGTGTATATCCGAGCAGTCAAACTTCATTTGAAGATTTCAGAGATGACTTGAGCTTTGAGTATGTGTGAGAGTCTGTGGCAAACCTCATGACCCAAAGCATTTTGTACATGAAGTACTAAAAAATGAGCTGTGTTGGAAGAACTCTTTACCATGTGCCACCATTCTCATGTTCCACTCAGTCTCAAACATTATGTTCATATTCACATTATATGAAAATTAACTCCAGACTTCTTAAAGTTCCTTTTCAGATGCAATTGGCAGATTTGTTTATAGTGAAGACCTCCAAACAGTGGAAACCAGCCTTGACAATAATAATTTAAAAAGCTCACACAAACAGCTTTAGAAACAAAAAGTATTATTCACTTCAACCACATTCTCTGGTAAATACTCTGCAGTTACTGATGGGCAAACAGTATTTTCATCACACATTTTATTCATCAATTTTAATTCATCATCAACACTGGAGTTACTTTAAAAAATAAACATCATTTATCATCATGTTTATCATGTTAAATTTTACACATAAACACCGTAAAATTACTAAATGAAACTCCCCCAGCAATAATTTTTATCAACCAAAATCAACCCATGATAACAACACACCCCACTAAACAAACCAACCAACCAACCAGACACAACCAAACAAACACAAACAAACAGTCCCTGTAGCTGCACCTCCAAGCATAGCACTGAAGATGCTAAGATGGCACCAACAAAAGGAAGGAAAGGAAAAAAAACTTAGTCTTAACCTGTTGATTCTTGCCAAACATATACATGCAAAAGCTGGGGGAGGGCTTTGGACATGGGGGGGTAGGGAGAGGAGAAGGGAAATGGGTTAAAACTTGGAGAGAAAGGGGAGATTGGGGTTGGAGATGAGGAAGAAATCCTTTGCCCAGGTTGCCCCCAGAAGCTGTGGCTGCCCCATCCCTGGCAGTGCTGAAGGTTGGATGGGGCTTGGAGCACCCTGGGCTGGGGGAGGGGTCCCTGGATTGTCCAGGTGGGACTGGATGAGCTTTAAGGTCCCCTCCAACCCAAAGCCTTCCATGATTCCTTGCTGATTAAGTCAAGGAGCATTAATTAGGGTTGCCTCATCCCTGGAAGCTTTCATGGACACCTTGGATGGGGCTTGGAACACCCTGGGCTGTGGGAGGGGTCACTGAGCATGGCAGGAGATTGGAACTGGGTGAGCTTTAAGGTCCATTCCAGCCCAAACCATTCTAAGATATGGTATGATCTACACTGGTCATCTAGAAGCCTTGATTTTACAAGGAGAGGAGACTGAGGGAACCACCAGTACACCAAGCTAAACCAAAAGCCTCAAGAATTAGGTGAGGAGAAGAAGCAGGAAGGTTCAAGGTAGCTGCACAGCTACAGCTCCCTGTGTTGCCTTTTTGCACAGTCAAACAAGCCCTGTAAATGAGAACAAGCAGAATAATTGAGTCTGTCATTCTTTATGAAAAGTTACCTTCAAGAACTGAGTGTGTGCTTTTCCTTTGTCCCTTTTTGTCTCATCACTCATGAACCAGTATGTGAGCCCCAGATACTGATGATACTCTGCAGTTTCAGGCTTTCTTTCAATAGCATTTAGAAAGCTAAAGAAAAGGAACAGAGGTCAGATCACAAAAGCTCTCAAAAGCTTCAAAACACTTTGTTCTCCTATTCTCCCCACAAGACTTCCTTGTTAGACAAAATTAGGAAAAAAGTACACCTACCTTCTTTCTGCCTGTTCATAGCTCTTTTGGGAATAATGGATGAAACCTTGGAGAGCATGAGACTCAGCCAGGTCAGGGTGGGACAACAGCAGCTCTTGTGAAATCTGCAAAAGTGTGTAATTCCTCACTTGAATTCAATTCTTCAGTTATCTCCTCTATGAAACCAAGAATTCTATTTAGCTTAGAGCAACGATGATACAGCACTGACCTGTGCAGCCTGATCTGGGAAGCCTTTGTTTAGATAAGCCTGACCTCTGAGAGCTAAGACCACTGGATCATTGCTTCCATCCTCGACCTAGAAAAACAAGTAAGAGAGACAACCAAGTTATTGTCTTTTTGAAGCCTTCAAAGGCAGGCAGAATGCATGAAGATAAAGACAACAGCCAGGTAGAATACACTTGAAGAGCCTCAGGCAGAGCAATTTTGATGCAGAACAGGTGGGAGAATGTAGAGAGCAAGGACAAAGGTACAGAAGTCCAAACAGGTACACAGTGTCCATGAAACTGAGGCAAAAAAAGAGGGGAAGCAACTTCTGCTTCAGCTTCACCATCTGATCTCCAAATAACATGCTCTGGTTCATGACTGAAGAGAAGTGAGTGAAAGACACGTGGAGCAGATTTACAACAACAACTCAAATGAAGAGCAACAGCCTTAGAGCACAGCAGCACTCAGCAAGAACAGACAAGGTTAAAAGTGACAGCTTCTAAAACCAGAATTGAGAGAAAAGGTGTTAGAGCAAAGCATAAAAAGAAAAAACACCAAAGGAATGAGTGCTTGGATTACACCATAGCTGGAAAGAGGTGCCTAAAACACACAGAATGTAAAAGGGAGGCAAGGGGAGAAATACACAGCTTGAGTATTTAGCACAGAAAGACAAGAGCACTTTTACAAATAAAATGTGTATGCACATTTTAGTCAATGAAATACCTGCTCAAGTGATTTAATGGCTTCTTCTGCAGCATCAGCACCAGCAATTTTAATCAAAGCCTCTGCTTTCAACCTAAGGATAAGGTTCTTCAGCCGAAGAGTAGGACCCCCAGGAGTTCCAAGTACCTTAAGAGCTGTTGACATGAGAAAGGTTTCATCAAGGAAAACCAGAAGAAGGATATACAAGGAACACCTCTGCTCCTAGTATTTTTTAAAATCTTGATAATTATGATTTTTCAGTATAACAGAGCAACACTTAACAGAATTTTTTTTGACTGCACTCTCCCATGTTGAAGAAATGATTCAGTGAAATTTATACCCAGGTTGAAAAGCTAAACTAAATTTAGAAAGGTCCTCTCAGACATGCAGAGAGACTGATTGTTTCCTAGCTGGTAGGCTTCTAAATAGAATGTCACATGTTTCCTACCCATGTTCTGAAGAAACAATGAACTTTCAATAAACAGGTTGCTTTACACTTCAGGGTTTGAGGTAAAAAATATTACTGAAAGCAGGGATTTAACTCTGCACCTGTGCAAAGGCAGCTTGGTACCTTTCTAGGCAGTACTGGTTACTTCTTCCAGTACACAGCATAGTCTCACCTCAGGGAATGAGGGCATCTGCTGTAGCTCCAGCATTCTCCAAAGGCAAGAACTTCCTGAATAACTCAATTAACTATATTTATTTTCACACGTGATGTACTTTCATCTGACTTGATACAGCCAGTAACACAAGCCAAACATAAAGCAGTGCTTCCCCAGGATTCTGTCCCACTTCCCACACATTCCTTGGCCTCCCAAGAAAATTTCTACAACAATAGCATCTTTTAGCTTGACTTAAACCTTGCACTGAGAAACAAAATTCTGTTTTTCTGAGCCTGCCAGCTTCTAGTTTCATTTGGTACAAACTAGACCTCACACAGGAAAACAAAACACTTGCTATTTATCTATCTTCCACATCACTTGCAATTTCAAAGATTTCAAAACCAACTCTTCTCCAGGCTGGAAAAGAACTCTATAGGCTACATTCTTGTTCTCATATGCTGCTTTTTCCATACATTTGATCATCCCTTTCACTAGTTTATTAGTATCTACTATTTTCTTTTTAAGAAGCAACAAGAGGGCACCAAAACTGCTCTCAAGATGTCAGCATGCTGCTGAAGTTCTTAAAAACAACTGCACATTGGTGCTGTTTCACTGACCATTCCCCTCCCTGTAATTCCTAATATTTGTCTTGCCTGCAGAGTACAGGAGGGGAAAGAAAGTCCTATTTTTTCATACAAAAGCAGGACCTTTCTGCTCTCTGCTTCAACTAGACTGCAGGATAGCTCTGTGGGAATACCTCTTCCCACAACCACATCATTTTGCATTTAGGACTATGGAATTTTTGTCAGTATTTTAACACCTAGTTACTCAGTTCTGGGAAATCTCCTTTTAGAGTTCTGCAGACTGCTTTGAGTAGCAGCAAATGTTATAACCTCACTACTCAACATTCATCAAGGAGGATAAACAACACAGGTATTGGTGCAGATGTCAGGGACACCTCCTGCAAGCCTGAAGAAAGTACCACACTGTTTATCATTTAACTTATTTAAAACTGACAGAAAACCACTCAATGTGTGGTTCCACCACTCTGCTTCTTAACCCAAGGCTCCTTCAGTTTTCCTTTACAGCCATATTAGAGATCTCATCAATGACCACCTGGAGATCAGAGAAGACTTTATCACACCTCCCTTCTCTGTGTTCTCATAAACTCCTCCAATGTAATCTTAAAAAAAAAAAAAAAACAGAAAAAAAACCACCAAAAAACTTCACAAAAGGCTTGCTGCCTATAACCTCAGTTTTAACTAATGCAGCCACCAAACAGATCAGACTTGGCAGGGGTTTCCCTGTCTTTTCTAGAAAACTTTTTAAAATTTATGGTCAACTCTATATCAATTGCAAAGCATTTGGGTGCCAAAATGGTTTAAGCAAGAAGTTATATAAACCACTTGGTACTTCAGCAGTTTTATCTTTATGTTCCCTGGTCAGTATCTCATAGTTCCTTGGTGCTATTTTTTCCTGACTTGTTTTACAGCAACTTATACCAATGATATAATCACAGACAAGGTGTCTGGTGAGTCCACTGAAGAGTAGGGCCATGGTGTAGGAGTCAGCCTGAGCTTTTCCACCCTGAATGGGAAAAAGAATCACCTCATTTTCAGTCTTCCTGCAGTAAATCTCTTTTTACCTACTTTACTCTGCTCTTGCATTTCCTACACCCAAACTTCTAAACCTCTTGAACCTCCCTCACTGGCAAGGACTTCCTCTTGCTTTTAATAATTTCCCGAGACTTTATCATAGAATCATAGAATCCTTGGGGTTGGAAGGGACCTCGAAAGATCATCTAGTCCAACCCCCCCTGCCAGAGCAGGGCCACCTAGAGTACCTCGCATAGGAACGTGTCCAGGCGGGTTTTGAATGTCTCCAGTGAAGGAGACTCCACGACCCCCCTGGGCAGCTTCACATCTTTAAGAAGTTCTTAATTGTATTTGTCCTTTTCAGAAAAAAGCCCCTTTTGGCTGCCTCATTTGTAGCCACCTGATAATGGCTCTGTTGAGATGAGATGTGCATCACTGTAGCATAATAACCCCCCTCAGCTACCACGGATGAAGACTTGTTCTCATAGTGAGGTTGTAGCTCTCAGCAGTTTACATTAGCTTGATTAAATTCTTTTTTTTTTTTTAAGACTAAATATGAAGTCTACCAGAACAAAGTTTTCTGACACTTGCTCCAGAGGTTTTAGGCAATAATGGGCAGAGTCAGCCAACCACCAGCTGAAAAAGCACACCAGAACATGCAAACCTTTTCAATATTACCCATTACAGAGCCTTCTGCTTCTGATGAGCCAAGTATTTTCTCTTTTCCTGAGACCACCCAGCAGAAGGTGCTTCTCAGCTGTCACAAACCAAGAGAAACAGGGGACACCAGCACAAGCCTGGAGGTTTTGTGCAGAAATCAAAGCACTCTGAGTGCTGGTAGCTCTGCTCTGCCATGCAGAGGTCACCTTGGCTGGACTACATGGAGTGAGTGGAGTGTCCCTGCAGTTGCTCTTCCCAGCAGCAGGCAGTTACCTCGATTGCAGGACAGGACAGCATCCCTGTGCTTGTGAATTTTCATTTGTGCCTCTGCCAAATAAAGCCATGCTCCTGCACACTGGCTGGTCTGCTGCAAACCTAATGCAAGAAGAATTAAAAAAAAAATAAAAAAAATAAAACAAAACAACTGAACACTAAAAATGCTGCTTAGGGCAGCAAAATCAGTGTAGCTGGCAGGTGATGTATTCCCACACAATGTCATCAAGAACACGCTATCAAGAAGATAATAAGACACTTAATTATTTTCTGGAAGTTTTATTTTTAAACTGCTTTAGACATACAAGCCTCCACAGAGTAAGGCAAAGAAGCACCTAAGATTCTGTTGGGCTTGCTTTTGCATTTACCATTACATACACAGGAAAGAAAAAGGGGGAGAAGTGAGGGAATAAATAACACTGGCCTAAGGTGCACTTTTGCTTCAAAATCAAACAAAAAAGCCCTTCACTTTGATCAGGCATTAACATCAGCCTGCAGACACTTACAAAGTTTTACTTAGAAACCAGAAAAGGCAAAAAGATGATGGCAAGAGTTTTTCACTGAAACTTCCCCATAAGCTTGCCTCAATTAAAAATTCAGTAATAAAACTAAATTTCAGTCTCCTAAGATGCATGTATACACTGAACACTGCCTTGAAGGTTCAGTGTTTAAGACAACATGTGGCTGACTGGGACAAATGTTATTTCCATGCATTACACATTTCACTGGCACTAAGAGCCTTGCCCTTTGAATTCCCTCCTCCATGAGCAAAGAACTACACATAAATGTAAAAATAAACAAATTAAAATCATCTGGGAGATTTATGTATTGTCAAAGCACCCAGTGGCCATTTAAAGCCAGAAGAATTTGCCTGCCATGGAAGACTTCTTCCACTGAAGCACCTGAGTTTTTAATTCCAGATTTTAGGCAAGCCATGTTGTTTCACTGAGTGTCAACTACTGCAGAATATTCTGAAATCCCATTTCAGAAACAACCTTACTTTAAACCTGGCTGAAAGGATGCAGGATACCACAGCACACCCTGACTGACTCATGACTGCTTAGATCCCAAATACTTATTTACACAGCTTTTTCAGTAAGCTGCTTGGAATTTTCCATGGCCAGCACAGAGTAAGTGGAGAGCTCTATTTTCCCTCTTGTATATGTTCAAATACTTTTCAGAGAGTTTTGCCAACTCACTACAGAGTAGTAAACCAACTCTTTAGCAAATCTGGCTACTGAGAAAAAAAAAATCCTGATATTTCTTTTTTAGGTACCTAATAAAATTGTTAGAGGTCTTAAAATTAAAGTCTTTACATGACTTTAGAGGAAACTCTTCTTGGTTCAGGTGTAGAAATGCTGATTAGAGGAGCTTCATTATATTTTACTGCAAAAAACCCACATTTTTCACTAGCTACTGCTGCATTTACTGCTTCATCTAGGTGTCTCCCCAGTAGCAGATTAAAAAAAAGTTTAAAGTTGATCACAATAAAATACTATGGAGCTGTCTATAACAGCAATGAAAGGCTTGAGAGAGGTTATACTTAAAGCTGCTTTTAAAAAAATTCCAATCCCTAATCAGAGTGTTGAGTATTCTTTTAAAATCTAGATGGACTTAGAAGTGGAGAAGCACCATACAAGATTTCCAGAATATCCAGGCTGGTGTACAAGTTTCAGAGTACTTATATCATGTATTTACCTTCAGTAAGACTCTTAACAGCCTCCTTATATTTCTTTTCTTGGAGGTATTTGACACCTAATCCAATGATGGCTGGACCACTGCTTGCATCCATCTCCAAAAGCCTAGAAAAGCAATCAAAGGCTTCTTCTGACAAAGTACCTAGTTCCAGAAAAAAAAGTATTTATATTTGAGTATTTATATTGAGTTTTTATAAAAGTATATTTATAAAAGTATTTATATTGAGTTTTAGATTTAATAAAAGATGCAACAGCACAACTTACCTACACAAATGTGACCCTTACCCTTTGAGCTCGAAGTAATGAGTTTATTAACTAAACTTTCTCCCAAAGGCATTAAATTGCATTTCACTCTCCAAACTCAAAACGAAACCCAAAACCCAAGAAGTACTCTACATCCTCAGTGTCACAAAAAAGAAAAGAAAAGCCCCAACTTGTCAGTTTGAAAACGGAATTTTTAAACACTCATGTTTAATTACTGCAGGCATACTTCCTTTATTAATAAAAATTGCTTCATGTGCTTTTTATGTAAGCCCAGTAGAATGCCCACTGCAAAACTGGCCACAAACAAAATTAACAAATAAATAAATTTGTTAATTACAATTAACAAATGTAATTTCCCTGCAGAGCATGCCTCCTGTGCCTACAAATTTTCTGCCATGGCTTTGCTGAAAGCTGTAGTGTGAAACCTCATAATCTAATGTCTAAACTTAATTTTAACTGATGCCACTAACTTTTTACACTTCTGTTTAGCTGTGACTGTAGTCCTGGCAGTCCTTGCTCAAAGCAACTCTTGTGACTTGCAGCAGCAGTCCTTGACCTGCAATTTTCTGTTAAAAATTATGGACTCATTTGACATAAAGTTTGCCTCTGATTTAGATTCAGTAAACATGACTAATATTGCATATGAGTCCCAAACCCACGAAGTTTGGGGCATGGAAGACTCTGAGGTGGTTGGAATGAGTCAGCTATAAACAAACAGCCCTCCTAAAGCCTCAGCACCATCACCCCAAGATGGCTGTGGGATGGTGAGATGTTGTCAGAGCACTGGTGCACAAAAACTGTGCTAACCAGATGCTGCTTTTACTTAGGAAATCAAGTTTATTCGTGTTTCTCTGAAAATTATTCTCATGTGGAAGTCTGGGCCTCATTTGTCTTCATCCTTTCCAATCAAAGTGAAAAATCCTCTCCTGTTTTATATTGCTGCACCATTCTATGAGTCAGCCTTCAAAACTGGAAAAGGTACTCATCTACCTAAGCTGAAAGTTTTTTTCTTTTTACATAACCCAGAGGTTTTGGGGTTTTTTTCCTGGTTTTCTTTTCCTTGCTTTAAAAAAGAAATAAAATCAACTTCTGGTACCAAAATTGAGTAGTCTGAGAAAGTGTCCAACACTATAGCAACATAAGGAAAACAGTCACTACACACCTTCAGATCCCTGCACTACTGAACACACCATGGCATTTTTTATCCTGAGATCATACTTTTCCTGCTCAGAACAAATATCTAAACAGATCTCTTTACTCCCTAATCACTAGGCATTCTTAAAAAAAATAAATTCACAGATGTTTGTTTTCTTCCCCTATTTTCTGTGGCCAGAATAATGTAAGTGTTGCTCCCCTCAGCCTCTGAGCACTGTTTAACATTCTCCATCCCCCTTCTGAAGAAGCTGCCCTTTGTGTGCCCAGAGGGGCTGCCCTCCAGCTGCTCTAGGTGATTCTTTTCCTGTGACTCTGTACATTGTCAGTGTTGGACACAACAGGCAGAAATTTTTTGCCATCAGCCACCACCTAAATAGAGATGTAGGAAGCAGCAGTTCCTAGGACCAAGCACTTTTCATTTCCCAACAGGCAGAACTGTAGCATAAACCTGAACAGTGCACTTGTGTCGGGGTCATGAAGGGTAAAAACTTATAAAAAAGATTGTCTCTAAACTAACTATAAAATAAATAATTTAAGACCCAATAAATGTCTACTCACCTGACTGCACAAAGTGCAAGCAAAGTACTTCTAAAGGGTAACTCACAGCAGGATACAAAGCCATCATGTCATTACAGGCCTGTTCCAACCTAGCTGCTTCATGAGGAAACTTGAAAGAGAAAAAAAAATGTATTCAGTTGTGTGAATGATCAGATGTGGAATACTCAATTTACCCATTGATGAAGGCAGATCAATGAAACCTTACATTTGACAAGCACTGAATAAAGTCCTTGTAGAGATTCTGGTGGTCCTCTCCAGGAACAGTGTCAGCAGAGTTCACTGCATGCTCAAAAGCAGTCAGAAGCTGAAATAAGAAATAATTATTAGAAGTGTAACAAACAATGACTTTAGGAAAATGCTGTGTTCATAAAACAGAATATTTCAGTTGGAAGAGACCTACACCATGGAGTCCACCTGCCTGACCACTTGTGGGCTGACCAAAAGACACTATGTGTTATTAAGAGCACTGAGCAAACACCTCTTAAATACTGACAGCCCTGGGACATCAAATGCCTCTCCAGGAAGCCTCTTCCAGGGTCTGAGCTCTCCCTCAGTTAACAGATGCCTCCTAATGTCCAGTCTGAACCTCTCCTGATGCAGCTTTGATCCATTCCTGCATGGCCTTTTGCTGGATCTCAGGGAGAAGAGATCAGCACCACCCTTTCCACATCCACAGAATCACAGGATGTTTAGGTTGGAAGAGATTCTGGGATTCAGTGAGGTCCAAGAAGAGATAAATTAAACAAAATTAACTTTGGCAAGAGAGAACAGTGTATAATGCATGATCATTCTGTTCCCCCCAATTAGCTTTGACATTCTCTTCACAAGAGCTTAAAATCTACAGGAAAAAGAAAAATCTGAACCCAAAAGCTCCTATCCAGGGACAAAGAGAAGGAAAAACAGCACAAACCTAACTCTCAGTCTGGGGGGAAAGACAGAGTTTCTTGTTTTGAAGACTGTCTACATTCTAGACTCTGCCAAAGCTTATGAGTGATGCTTCTGGTACCACCCAGCAGCAGAACCACAGTGCAAACCTTTACTCCTGCAGAACTTAAGCAGTTAATGAAGGAGTTCCAAGATGAACACTTGGATTTATGTATCTTTAGGCCCATCTCAGGCTGCTGGACCCTCATGGCTTTGTGAACAAGTAAAATCAGCCACCCTGTCCTGAGAAGTTTAGTGCTGCTGAGCATTACTGAGACAGCCACAAGATCTGCATGGGTCTCAAGGTTCCATTTGCAGGATAAGTGCATGTCAGTGTATTTAGGAGAATGAAAAACATTACCGACTGCCCAGCCCTATTATCCCGGCTCTGTGTGCTGTCCTTCAGCAGCTTGATCATCTTCTTCCACAGCTGATGCAGCTCTGCCTTTTCTGCACCTTCCCCCTGCTTCATTTGTATCAGTTTCTGCCAGGTTTCAGCCACCTATCAACACCATCAAAGGAACCATGCTGTAAAGAACTGGAGGTTTGACACAAGTTTTGCAATTACTGAAGAATTGGCTACACTCTGGGTGACTACAGAGTAACATTTAAAGTAATTTCGAAGATGCACCTGGTTTCTGATTAAGGAAATTATCAGGTCCCAAAGCATTTCGTGAGATTACCTTCTAAAGTACAGTAAATAAGGAATTCCAATTCTGGCTCCTAGGGAAAATCTATGGTAAAACGAGAGCTAAGCAGTCATCTATAAACTCTGAAGAAAAAATAAAATGTTGTTGAACCTACAGTACTAAAAACAGAAAAAGAACAGCAGCAAAACATGTTGAAATTCCAGTTTGGAAAAACAACAGAACTAAAAAAGAGAAAACAGGACCCTGGGGCCCAATCTGCAGTTTATCATTGCACATGGTAAGCATATCTTCCTTCATATGCTAAACTGAACTTATTTTCAGAAACTGGTACACACAAGAAGCTTTGGAGCTAGTAAACACTCTTTATCCTGATGCTGATATGCAAAATTTTTCATTTCCCACTCTTGAAGGGGAAGGGAGAAGAAGACATGGAGTAGGGCCATGCCCCACCTTGTGAGAATGAGGAATTTTAAAGAGTAAAGAAAGAGTGAACATTGTCACTACAAAAACGTGTTAAAACACGACTACAGGGAACGTTCCTCTTGCGGCATTCAGGGATTTAACAGCTCCACCTCGTGGTAAATCGACAAACAAAAGCCATGATTTCTGCAGGGTTCAGGGTCTGGCAGAGCTGGGTGGGATGAAGCTTAGGGGCAGCTCCTGCTCCACTTCCAGCTCTCCCTCTGGCATAAAGTTATCAGGAACAGTCCAGGATGGGACCACCACACCACTGAAGGTCTTATCAGACACCCAGAACTGACCCAGCCAGGTAAAGGACTCCTGACTCACACATCTTCCATGAAAATGTGCATTTGGGACTCCTGGAAATGGAGCAGAAAAGTTCCACTCCTGCAGGCAGTGTACCCATATCCTCTGTCAAGTTTTTGGCATGTTCTATGGAGTGCAGCCAAGTCTCATGCAGTGGAAAAGAAAGGAATAAAGTTAAGATCAGTTCTGGTTGTGGTGCACGAGGATGTTCTCAGTGGTCTGTGGCCCAAAAAACTGGGGATTCCTTGTTGGAAAGTATTTAGTTGTGGTCAAATGGGAATGTGTTGTTAGAACAGAGAGATTAAAGTGCCCAGCTTACCTCTGAATATTTCTTTTCCTGATGATAAAGTTCCACTAGCTTGTTGCACACATCATACCATTTCTGCTTGTCACCACTAGGAAGGAGTGAGGAAGAAAAGCCCACAGAAACAAGCTAAGTGTTCGATATATTAATTTAACATATTTCAAATTCCAGCAAATAATTTTTTAGTGGACTGAGGTATATTCAAGCAAATATTTAGAATAAAGACTAGATGGTCCTAGCAGTTTTATTAATTGCTGCTGTACTTGGAGTTAAAAAAAAGAATTATATATTTAATCAATATACAAAATAAGTACAGAAACTGAAGACTCCAGTCAGCTACATTAACAGCCAAGAGTTAGACTTCAATCAGATGATATACACCATGTGATGTTAAATCACAGAAAAATAAGCCTACTTATTACTGCAGAGAATGACCTAATGCAGACAATCACAGCCAAATACTTCCAGGCAGTGAGTTCAGACACAGCACGTAGGATAACAGACTTTTCAAAACTACTAACCTCAAGTGCAACTATTCCAAGGGTGTTTGCCCTATCAAAAGGGACAAGAAACTTTATGCAGAACAGAAAACCTTAGCAACAGGGCTGACTCACTCACAGGTAAGGCTTTAACAAAAGGAAAATCATGTCCTGTGTATCAGGACTTCACTGAACTAGAAATCTTAAGACTGAATTACAGCATTCAATAACCTTTACCTTTCATAGAGTTCCAAGAGCTTCTGGTACACATCTGCTAAGTCTCCTTTGATGTCTGTTTGCTTGCATTTTTCATACATATTTGCTAATCCCTTAAAAAAATAGATATATAAATAGGTTTTTATGTCAATAGCATTATTAGTACACTGCAAGTTCTGCATACAAAAACTACTCCGTTGCCTTTACTGGGGTAGAAGTGTTATTGGAGTGATCTCTGAGCAGAATCTACACTGGTATTTCTGTACAGACTTCTGAATATATGTTCTTAAAATGAAAAGCTTTTAATTTTCTTCAGAAATGCCTACAGCTCTTTGAAACCCAGATATATTAAGTGGTTTTGCCTGCATTAAAGACAGACCACCTTGCTGAGTGATATGACAAAAAGATCTATACCAAAGAACCACAGCATCATGTACAGGAACAGAATGCTAGAATCTGACTGCAAAACAAGTGAGGAAATCCCAATGCACCTTGAAACCAGGCACCAAGTTTTACTTTACAAAGATATTGATATTGTATCAGAAAAAACGCAGGCTGTTTTATCTGAGGCACAGACCTAACATGCAGCATCATGCTTCACAAGTCTCCAAATAACACAACTGTTTTAACTACTCTCTGTTACAGCCTGTCATGCACATGCCCCACCTATTTTAAGTGTATGCTACTGTTTTTAAGTAACAACAACAAAATTCAGTAACAATCCGGTTGATGATAGAAAAAAAAAAGCTACATTTTCTCTCCTGTGAGAGAAGCACTGTACAGTGTTTCCTGAGATACAAGCATGGACATTTCTGAGCATGAAAGAATTTTACTCTATCTGCTTCATGCTCTCCTTTGCACTTTGTTCTTTCATCTACAAAAGAAACACACACTTAAACATCCTGAAAATAAAGTTCCCCCTGCTATACATACACAGCCACCCCATGGCTTTACCTTGGACACACAAACACAAACCTCAGGAATGCTGAAGCTTCAGCAGAACTCAGAGCCTGAAGAAAACACCAAAACACCATGCAATCCTCAGCTCTGCTTTGTTCCCATATTTAACACCAGGATGTCCCTTCCCAGGGAAAGAAAAGGTGAAGCTGGACACCCACATACCTGCCATGCCAGGAGCTGGTTTGGATCAAGCTCAGTTGCCTTCTTGTACGCTGCTTCGGCCTGATCAGGCTGCTCCAGCTCTGCAGCTGCCAGGCCAATGAAGACCCAAGCATTGTAGTTGCTTCTTTCTTGCTTCAAGACAGCCTAGAAATGCACAGTTTGAAGTGCAACTGGTGAACGAAATGCATGCCATGGATCCCTGTATTTTTGTTATTACAGTTTAGTGAGTTTTTCTTATTCTCTGTGGTAATATTAGAAGTCAAGAAGTCACTTAGGAAATGTCCAAGATTAGCAACTTCTGCTTTTTATGCCAGAGAATGCTTCATATCTGGACTGTTGTGACAATAATCATATCTGTACCTCAGCATATAAAGCACTCTTTTTGGTGTCTGGATTAGAAACAGATTTTTATCTCTGGCATCCTAGACTTAATATTCTTATTGCCACATATAAGGAAATGCAATAGAGGAATAAAGGTTTACCAGTGAGGAACTAACACAAACACAAAGAAGTTACACCTAAAGATCAACCTCAAGCTACACCACCAGTAAGCTACTTCACACTCTGCATTAAGGTATAGACCTGGGGAATGGGAACAGCAAATAAAACGTGCAAAAACCCAGTGCTTTTAAAGTAAAAATTTAATTACCTTGCAATGTTTTAAGGCTTCCTTATAGTCTTTGTTTCGTATTGCTTCTCTAGCACTCTTCAATGCTGCCTTCACCTCCTTATTTGACATTGTGGCTACTAAGAAAAAAGGACTTGTGATCAGTTGTTAAAAATACATACACTGAACTCAACATATTGTTTACAGGCTACTGCAGCTGCATAGAGAGCATCTTAACATGGAAACAAGGAAAGCATAGATGCCAAAATGCATCCAGCACTAGAAACTGCTGAAACAAGTACTACCCTTAGCATTCTTTACTTATGTTTAGCTCCAACAAAAAGAATTAATTCAACATTCCAAATTTTTAATGACACCACGCAGCTATCCTGGAAGGGAATTTTGTTTCAAGTTTAGGATAAAGTTAATCAGGAGACAAGGTGTTGTGTGGCAGTCACCACAGTTAAGATTCCTAAAAGACCCTCAGCATCCAATCTCTTTTAAAAGAGGAATTACTGAGCAGTGAGCTAAAGGGGCACAAGGCACTGGCCATGTGCTCAAGGGGTTGTCAAGGATCAGTGATTCTCTTGTGAGCTATGGTCTGCAATGCTCCCTTTCCTGGATCCTCCTGGATCCAGCAGATCCACCACAGCTGCAGAGTGAAAAAGCACTTAAATTCACACCAAATCCCAGGCTGGTTTGGGCTGTAAAGGACCTTAAAGCCCACCCAGTCCCACTCCAAGACCAGGGACAGTATTATCTCTCCTTAAATCAGTTAGATTTTATTGGCAATTTAAAGTTAAGTATGTTTGTGGAGGAAATGAGAGTATATTGACTGACCCCTCTTTTATCCTTTCTCAGTTATCTACTTCACCCCTTTAGAAACAAAGCAACACTGCTAAGGAAGAGGCCAAGAAGAAAAGAAACCAAGGGCAGAGCTGCAGAGGCACGTTTTCATTAGCAAATTCCTCTGTTTCTCTGCAGCTTGTAAACAACTGCTCACTCCTCTCCTCTTCACTCCTCTCAATGCTGAGGCTCAAAGGAAGTCCCAGAATGAAACTAAGCTGTTCTGTAAGCAGCAGAAACATCCTGTGAGCACAAACACTCTGGACCCCAACACCATACACTGAGGAGACTCCTACCTTGACAGAAACAACAACAGAAAAGAGGGCCAGGTTATCAATAAACAGAACATTAAAACACCAACAGGGAATCTGACAGCTCTGCTGCAGCCAGGACAGGCTGCTTGAGGGAAGGGGCATCTCCCTGTCAGATGCAGGAAAAGTTTCCCTTACAGGAGCTCTGGAGGGTCACTGCTACATTTCAAAGGGACAGAAATGTTTTCACCTTTGGTTCAAGAACACAACTTCCTCCCAGCTTCCCAGCAAATCATCTGAGTGTCAACTCCAACACAGGACAATGACTGCATCAACCCAAGAAAAATACTCAAGTACTCAAATAGAGCAGCTGAAGGAGACATTATGGAGTTCAGAGAACCATTACATTATGGATTTTCTAGATTTCAAGGAATGGGTTGGGCTGGAAAGGACCTTGAGGAGCATCCAGTCCCAACCCCCCTGCCATGCTCAGGGACCCCTCCCACAGCCCAGGGTGCTCCAAGCCCCATCCAAGGTGTCCATGAAAGCTTCCAGGGATGAGGCAACCATAATTAATGCTCCTCCACTTAATCAGCAAGGAATCATGGAAGGGTTTGGGTTGGAGGGGACCTTAAAGCTCCTCCAGTCCCAAGGGGACAATCCAGGGACCCCTCCCCAGCCCAGGGTGCTCCAAGCCCCATCCAACCTTCAGCACTGCCAGGGATGGGGCAGCCACAGCTTCTGGGGGCACCCTGGGGCTCAGCACCCTCACCCCAAAGGATTTCTCCTCTCCATCTCCCTTTTCCAGCTCCAAACCCTTCCCCTTCATCCTACAATCAGAGGGGCACCGCTGCTTTTCCAGCCCCGCATGATCATCTGCGGTCTTCCCTCACCACGGTGAATGTTTTTTGCCTCAGATGAAGTTCTGAGTAAATGCATTAATTACCTCAGGGGGATGAGGCTGAGGAGCAGCGCGGGCACTGAGGAAATCTGGGGCCGGAGAACAAAAAAACAGAAAAGCGTTTGAGAATCGAGAGGTAATGGGTGAAGGGCCTAGGAGAGAAACTAGTAATGACACGGCAAAGCTTGAGAGCAGATTTAATGTATTAGCCGAGAGCCTAAAGAGAAATAAATTAGGAAAAAATGAAGAAATCTGTCAAACTTACGCTGCTCGGCAGCTCCTGGCGATTTTTTTTTTTTTTTCCTCACACAGCGGCCTCCTCCCTCACCACAAACACTGCCCCGCGCTGCCGCTGCCCGCCCTCAGCCCCATTTTATTCACCTACAGAGAACAGAAATAAAACAAAACCCAAACATCCGTCAGCCCAAGACCGGGCACACCGCGCCGCTCCCCGGACACGGCCCCAGCAGCTCGGGGCAGGGCCGCGGGAAGGCCCCGGTGCCCTCAGCCCCGCGCTGGAAGGCTCTGACCGAAGCCCCCGCGTCCCCCCGCAGCCATCCCGGCGGGGCAGGGCAGGGCACGGCAGGGCAGGGCGGTGCGGAGGGTCTGGGGCAGCCACCATGCTCCCTGCTTCCTTCCCTCTTGCCTCCCTCCTGCCGCCGCTTCTCCTTCCCCCGCGCTCACCCCTCAGCCCCGCTCGGCCGACATCTTGCGGTCCGGTCCCTCCTCCCTTCCCGGCGGGGCAGGCTGGGAGCTGCAGTCCCGGCTCCCCACATCCTCCTTCTCTGTCTCAAGGCGTGCCGGGCCTCCGTCGCCATCGGCTGTCGCGATACACCAGCTGGCTGTGAAGGAAGGGCCCCGCAGCCATGAGGGAAGCCGGGCTGGTGCTGCTCCTCATGGCCGCCGCCATCAGGGTCGGGGCGAATCCGCCGCCCCACACAGCCTCCGGGGTCCGGTCCCGGCCCAACGTGGTTCTGGTGGTCTGCGACTCTTTGGTGGGTGTCCGGGAAGGGAGGGAGGAGAGGGATGCGGTTGTCCCGGTCTGGGTTGTGAGGGAGAGCGGCGGAGGTGGCAGTGAGAGCTTCACTTCCCTATGGGTTTAAGGAAACAGAGGTGGTTTTTATCCCAGAGATATCCCACGGGATGGAGGGATGGCTTGGGACAACCTTTCCTATGGAGCCAGGCTGAGAGAGTTGGGGGTGTTGAGGCTGGAGAAGAGAAGGCTGCAATGGGGAGACCTTAGAGCACCTTCCAGTGCCTGAAGGGGCTCCAGGAAAGCTGGGGAGGGACTTGGGACAAGGGCCTGGAGGGATGGGACCCTGCGAGGGGGAAGGGTTTGGAGCTGGGAGAGGGGAGATGGAGAGGAGAAATCCTTTGGGGTGAGGGTGCTGAGCCCCAGGGTGCCCCCAGAAGCTGTGGCTGCCCCATCCCTGGCAGTGCTGAAGGTTGGATGGGGCTTGGAGCACCCTGGGCTGGGGAGGGGTCCCTGGATTGTCCAGGTGGGACTGGAGGAGCTTTAAGGTCCCCTCCAACCCAAACCCTTCCATGATTCCTTGCTGATTAAGTGGAGGAGCATTAATTAGGGTTGCCTGATCCCTGGAAGCTTTCATGGACACCTTGGATGGGGCTTGGAGCACCCTGGGCTGTGGGAGGGGTCCCTGAGCATGGCAGGGGGGTTGGGACTGGATGAGCTTTAAGGTCCCCTCCAACCCAAACCCTTCCATGATTCCTTGCTGATTAAGTCAAGGAGCATTAATTATGGTTGCCTCATGCCTGGAAGCTTTCATGGACACCTTGGATGGGGCTTGGAGCACCCTGGGCTGTGGGAGGGGTCCCTGATCATGGGGTGAGACTGGGGGGTCCCTTTCAACCCAAACCACTCTGTGAGTCTGTGGATCCCTGTCACAGAGACACAAAGTCTCTGTGTCACCTAACGCAGACTTGTCATGCATGCCAGGAGTCTGCTGCACGGCTTCCCAGGTGCAGGAGACCAGTCCCACAGTCATATATATTTATATATATATTTATATATTTCTATATATAAAGCACCTATCTCCATATTGATGAACATTCCTTGGAACCACTCTGGCAGCAGAGGTAAGAACAGGAGTCAGCCTGTTAGTTAGTACCTCAGCAATTCTGTTTCCAACCCATGCAAATGTGACTTTCCAAGAAGTCACAAACTCCTTCATCTCTGGCACACACAGCTTGTCACCCCGTCGGGGGCAGCAATCAAGGGAGCAGAGCTGGTGTGTAAAAAAAAAAAGAAGAAATGGTCTTCTGTTGGCCTGAAAAGCAAAAGGAAAGGTCACTACACCCTGTTTTTCTTCCCATTGGAAAGCTAAGGATGATCTGTCTCCACAACAGGTGAAATGGGGAATTTCTGTAACCACAGGTGAAATAAGTGAGTTAAGTTGTTAAACATCAAATATTGAGGCTTTTATTAGATATACTATAATAAGTATAGCTAAAAGAATAAAGGAACCAGCAGCAATGTTTTTATAAATTTCTAGTAGCTTTATGATTTTTTTTATTATTTATTGATACATTTGGTTTGAACCCCAGTGATTTATTGACATATTTGTTTTGATCACCAGACAGGTAAAAAATATTTTATTTTATTTTTCACAAACATTAAACATACTTCCTTGCTTACAGCTATAGACAGCACATTTTTCACTCTTTTTTCTGTTGTTTTGTTGGTTTTTTTGCCATACTTTTGCCTGCCCACCCAGCATACTGAAAATTATTTTATCAAGGTTTTAAACTGAGGACAGAGAAAGCCTTGGTTTCTATGCTTCATCTGAGCTTTCCTTCCTGTTAAATCAAACATAAGCTCCATGGATTTACTTCCAAGGGCTTCCACATCTTAATCTACTTCTCTTTCTCTGTTGAGAAATCAACACTTCTTTCCCAGTCACCTCAGAACCCCCATCCTTGGCTGCACAAGTAAGAGCACTTGACTTCTAGCCTGCTGCCTGTCACTTCTGGGATGAGTTCTGGAGTGTTTGGTAAACTTGTATCACCCTTCTGAGAACACATTTGCTGTGATTTCAAAGATAAAGCAGTAGCTCCTTGTTTACTTCCCTTCTCTGACTCAGTTCTTTGCTTATTTTGATAATGTCCTCTTAGCATTCCAAATTAATGGTTGTTTTTTTTTTGAGAAAATTGAGATGATGAGTTGATGGGAATTTTCCGCTTTTAACTGAAACTGTTATTTACCAATAAAATGACAGATTTGGAATGGTTGAGGCTCTGGGAATTCATCAGTGGTCAGCGTGTCCCCAGGTGGTAGCAGAAGCTGCAGGCAAATCCTGTTGTAAATATTATTAAAGCTTCTGTTTGTGGTCCCTGTAAACAGGAAGATTCTGATGACTGAACTACAGGGATTAGTGCAGACAGGGCAGGACAAACCCCCAGATGGTTGTGGTGTTCTTAGAAAAACAATTAAGAACTAAGTGTTTTCACTGAAAAAACAACTGGACTTGTATAGTGCATAGGAAGAAAGGTATGTTAAAGTAGTTGTTGTGTTGCTTAAGTTTGTTAGGAGATTAATGTGAGGGCAGAAGGAGATTAAACATTTTGATGACATCACTGTTGGAGCTCAGGAGGAGTTGGGTGCAACACTGACAGTTTTCTGGGGGAAAAAAAGAAAAAAAAAAAGGTGTTGTCTTTCCTCTGGCAGTGTGCCTGCCTTTGCTGATGCCCGTTTGGCCAAGTGTGACTAAAATTTTCTTGTCAGTGCTGCCAGGCTGTGTTTGGCCTCTGGAGCAGCCAGGTTTCTGCTGCTGTGCCTGTGAATTCAGCTGCTGAACTGCTGCTTGGGGTTAAAGGAGTGATGCTCTGCTCAAGCTCTTGGGTGAAATGTGCTTGTGTGACTCAACATGTTTTTTATTGCTTCAGGTACTTCCAGCCCCTCGGGTCCT
Source organism: Archilochus colubris (assembly GCA_023079485.1). Taxonomy (NCBI): domain Eukaryota; kingdom Metazoa; phylum Chordata; class Aves; order Apodiformes; family Trochilidae; genus Archilochus; species Archilochus colubris. The sequence continues at coordinate 70,942,765 of CM041115.1, forward strand.
GCACAGTTTCTGGATTTACAGAAATAGCTGTAGAGCTTTTGACATTCTCACCCTGCTGAGCTGGCTCCTCTCACTGAAGGGACACTTCACCTGTCTTGTCTCCAGTACTGAAGGAGTGAACTCTTGTCTCCAGATGTTTAAACAAATAATCTCATCACTGGAGAAATCTGTGAATGGGTTATTGACAGGGTGGCAAATCAGTCGTGTGCTTTCTACAGAGCACTCTCAGCCTGAACAGTTTCCAGCCAGACAGCCTGTATCAATGGGCTGAGGTCAATTATTTGAGGTTTTTTAGTTGACTGAAACTGCCTATTCAGTATTAAACTGATCAACAGGGAACCAGGGCAGACAGCATGTCAGTAGGAGAATAACCTTCAGCTTGCTGATCACTTTTCCAGTCCATAATTTAAAATAAATTCACAGAGGTGTGGTGGGAACAAAACTTTAAATAGAGGTCATGGATAAAGGACCAGTTCAGTTTTCACAGAAGTATGTAGCAGTGCACAGGTCTGCAGCAAGATTCAGACTGACTCCTTTCCATCTTTCTCCATTCCTGTCCCTGTTGAATGTGTCATGGCAGCAAACAATTGCTGCAAGATAATTAGAGATGAGAATATCTATAGCAATACAAGGGAAATAATTTTGCTATTAACAAGTCCAGTTACCATTTACATTACACTTTTTGCTAAATAATCCATTTTACACTGATCCAAAGCTTCTCAACACTCCATTTTCCATACCTGAGTAGAACTGGATACGTTTAAGTAATTCCAGTTTAAGGTTAACATTAATTAATGCACCCATGGCTTGGTGCATTAATGTCTTATGTACTGGTTTTCTGTTTGGTTGCAGGATGGACGCTTGACCTTTTATCCAGGAAATCGGACTGTGGATTTGCCTTTCATAAATTTTATGAAAAGATATGGCACTGTCTTTCTCAATGCTTACACCAATTCTCCCATTTGTTGTCCTTCTCGTGCAGGTAGGACCAGCCAAGATGTCAGATAAATAGTTGCATATGTCAATTTAAAATGTGGTAATCATGGGAAATTTTCAAAGATATTAATTTTGAGGGGATTTGTTTTGTTTTTCAATGAGGCCCACATTTTTTTTAAATTAGTTTGAGTTGAGTTAATACCATTAACTGTATGTAGTGTATTTATATGTTTCATAGAATCGTAGAATGGCTTAGGCTGAAAGGGACCTTAGACATCACCTACTCCAGATTCTCCCCCTTTGCTCTGCTCTGCTCTGCTCTGCTCTGCTCTGCTCTGCTCTGCTCTGCTCTGCTCTGCTCTGCTGAGCCCCCCCTGCAGTGCTGGGTCCAGGTCTGGAGTCCCCAGCATCAGAAGGACACAGAGCTCCTGGAACACATCCAGAGCAGAGCCCCTGAAATGCTCAGAGGGCTGAGCAGCTCCCTGGGAAGCCAGGCTGAGGGATTGGGGTTGTTCAGCCTGGAGAAGAGGAGGCTCCCAGGGGAGCTCAGAGCAACCTCCCAATATCTGAAGGGGCTCCAAGAAAGCTGGGGGAGGGCTTTGGACACGGGGGGGTAGGGAGAGGAGAAAGGGAAAGAGTTAAAATGGGAGAGGGGAGATTGGGGGTGGAGATGAGGAAGAAATCCTTTGCCCAGGTTGCCCCCAGAAGCTGTGGCTGCCCCATCCCTGGCAGTGCTGAAGGTTGGATGGGGCTTGGAGCACCCTGGGCTGGGGGAGGGGTCCCTGGATTGTCCAGGTGGGACTGGATGAGCTTTAAGGTCCCCTCCAACCCAAACCCTTCCATGATTCCTTGCTGATTAAGTCAAGGAGCATTAATTAGGGTTGCCTCATTCCTGGAAGCTTTCATGGACACCTTGGATGGGGCTTGGAGCACCCTGGGCTGGGGGAGGGATCCCTGAGCATGGCAGGGGGGTTGGGACTGGATGTTCCTCAAGGTCCTTTCCAGCCCAACCCATTCCTTGAAATCTACAGAATCCATAATGTAATGATTCTCTGAACTCCATAATGTCTCCTTCAGTTGCTCTATTTGAGTATTTGCTCTACTTGAGTATTTTTCTTGGGTTGATGCAGTCATTGTCCTGTGTTGGAGTTGACACTCAGATGATTTGCTGGGAAGCTGGGAGGAAGTTGTGTTCTTGAGTCAAAGGTGAAAACATTTCTGTCCCTTTGAAATGTAGCAGTGACTCTCCAGAGCTCCTGTAAGGGAAACTTTTCCTGCATCTGACAGGGAGATGCCCCTTCCCTCAAGCAGCCTGTCCTGGCTGCAGCAGAGCTGTCAGATTCCCTGTTGGTGTTTTAATGTTCTGTTTATTGGTAACCTGGCCCTCTTTTCTGTTGTTGTTTCTGTCAAGGTAGGAGTCTCCTCAGTGTATGGTGTTGGGGTCCAGAGTGTTTGTGCTCACAGGATGTTTCTGCTGCTTACAGAACAGCTTAGTTTCATTCTGGGACTTCCTTTGAGCCTCAGCATTGAGAGGAGTGAAGAGGAGAGGAGTGAGCAGTTGTTTACAAGCTGCAGAGAAACAGAGGAATTTGCTAATGAAAACGTGCCTCTGCAGCTCTGCCCTTGGTTTCTTTTCTTCTTGGCCTCTTCCTTAGCAGTGTTGCTTTGTTTCTAAAGGGGTGAAGTAGATAACTGAGAAAGGATAAAAGAGGGGTCAGTCAATATACTCTCATTTCCTCCACAAACATACTTAACTTTAAATTGCCAATAAAATCAAACTGATTTAAGGAGAGATAATACTCTGGAATGCACATAAATGCATGAGTGTTTCATCAGGATTTGTACTACCATGAAATCTTCCTTTTGCAGTCAATAATATATCCTGGTCTACAGAAAACCTTGATTTAGTGATCAGATAGTGTGTGGAAAGATGGGGCTGCCTTCTGCAATTCTGGAGGTTATTTTAGTAAATGTTGATGATGAAAGTAAGGTTTGGAAGTGTGATACTTTGTGTCTTGTATCAAAACATGGACTTTAAAATTGAAAATAATGAGAAGATTGATCCCTTCCCAAATATATTCAATTTGGATTTTTGATAGGAAAAGCACTTCTTTGGCAAAAATTTTTTACTTTTTTTTTTTTTTTTTTTTTTCCCCCAGCTATGTGGAGTGGTCGTTTCACTCATTTAACAGAATCCTGGAATAACTTCAAAGGTCTAGATCCAGATTATGTAACATGGATGGATCTCATGGAGAAGCATGGGTACCACACACAGAAATATGGGAAACTGGACTACACTTCTGGACACCATTCATTAAGGTAATCAGATAGATTCTCCTGCTGTGAAGTGAACAGAAGTTAATAAATCATGTAATGGTCTGGCAAGTGGTTTTTCCTTTCTAGCTGCAATGTTAGTAGCTTTAGTTTTAAATAAATTGTGCTAGGAACTTACCAGGGTTCTGCATCTTTATGAAGAAGCAAGGAGACCCCCTGTAGATGCACTTTGGATTTTATTGTGGCTGGAAAGTGAGCATCAAGGCTCTGGTTTTACCAACCATTTATTTTTCATGGTTGGTTTTGCTTTCTAAGTGCAATTCATAAGCCACTTTTGCCTTGCCTTGAGAAATCCTGGCTTGTTTGTGCTGGCAGTGTGGGAAAAACAGAGAAAAAGGAACACATTTGATAACACTTGGATATTAAGTCTACCATCACAAAACATGAGGGTGGTTATTTTTGTTTGTCTTTTTATTTTTAGTGCCATATGCTTTCACAGACTTGTGTGGTACTTCCTGCGCTGTAGGATTTTCTTTTTAAGAAAATGTGACTACAATTACAGCAATTCAGGAAAAATATTTAAACATTTAGAGACTTACTGCTTTATGTTCAAAAAATAATGAGTGTAACGTGTCTGGACAGTTGGGACAAAATATGATGTCTTTCTTCTATGAATGTTTTTGAAGATGCACTATCTCCCTGATTAATAGTAATGTTTGTTTTTGAAATAATAATAATGATCGTGACTATGATGATGATAATAATAACAATAATAATAATGATAGTAATAATAATGATATTTTTTCTTTGGTATTATACAGATCAGAGTTATTTAACATTCATTCCCTCACTTCCCTCATTAAAACAATCAGGAGTTGAAAGGTCATATCAGTAGTTAATAGTTTCAGGTACACAGTGCTTTTATCTACAAAATATTTTAATAAATAGTTTCCACTTTAGAATCTGGCCAAAGTAATACTTTCCTCTGTAGTTTAAGACTGTCAAAAAAAGAGAAGAAAGCTTTTTTCCCTTTTTCCATATATCAGTTCTACAATGGAAGGAAAACTTG
>CM041115.1:70947143-71007143 GCA_023079485.1 Archilochus colubris
TGTAAATTGAAGGTCCTCTTTGCCAGATAAATAGTATGTGAAGCCAGAATGGGGAGCAGGGCAAACAAGATGGAGATACTATTTCTCAGTACTATGTAGGTGTGAGACAAACCATTCTGACATATATTTACAATAAAGAAAGGAGTTTCAGAAGCAGAAAAAAAAAATTGCTGTATCTTTGAGAATAAAATATATTCACAATAGCTATTGGTCACTTGAATAACAATTCTTCTTTATGTAGAAATTACAAGTAGATTGCATCTACAAGTACAGGGAAAGTTCTTTAGGAACTCATGACTCTTCTGGTATGGAGGAAAAGTGACAAAAGCATTTTCCACTTGTGTATATAAATAAATCTTGTGTATATAAATGTGTATATGAATGAATCTTGTGTATATAAATATATCTTGTGTATATAAATAAATCTTGTGTATATAAATATATCTTTTGCATATATCTTCAGTAACCGTGTGGAAGCCTGGACCAGGGATGTTGACTTCCTGCTCAGACAAGAAGGGAGACCCATGGTGAATCTCACTGGTGACAAGAAGCATGTGAGAGTTATGGAAGCAGATTGGCAGACTACTGATAAAGCAGCAAACTGGATCAAGGAAGAAGCCATTAACCTTTCTCAGCCCTTTGTGCTTTACCTGGGACTAAACTTACCTCACCCATACCCATCACCCTATGCAGGAGAACATTCTGGATCCTCTACATTTTTGACATCTCCCTACTGGCTTGAGAAGGTATGTGAAAATGAAGTTTCTGTGGTACCATGAAACTCCTTTACGTATAAATCAAATATAAATCTATTCATAACTGCCCTTGTTAGCAACAGTATTTTATTCCTCTTGTGATTTTACAAGTCAAACTGAGTCTGATGTTTCAAGACACGTTGAGAAACTTACGTGGATAAAATGTTAGACAGTGAATTAAATTGTTGCTGTACTTAGCTGTAATTTTATTTTGTGATGAAGTTAATTGTTTACAGCATCCTGTATTGTGCTTGTTATAAATGATGCTTTACCTAATCACTCTGTCAGAGTCTTATAGTGAGAGTTCGACTTCTCCTACAGTGTAGGTCTAGAATGTGAAGCAGTAAGACACAGCAAGAAATCTTTATTTTCTGTTAACTTCTGTCTGTGCTACTGGAGGTGTTAGATGGTTTTAGCATGCAGAAAATTCCCATTATTTCCATATGTGGAAAGCTAACAGGTAGCAGTCCATTCCAAGGAAGCAGAAAGTATTTTTTCCCTCTCTTCTCTGTGGTCTCCAGGTGCCATTATCTGTTATAAAAATATAAATGAGTTGCAACAGTTTTCACTACAGAAAGCCATTAGGGTTCTCTGCAGCTGAAGAACTGAGAATTAGGTTTGATTTCATTCTTACTTTAAAAAAAACCCAGACATTAAATTTTTATGTCACTTAGCCTTTATCTCCCGGGAAATTTCAAAATCTCTTTATCTAAGTGCAACAAAAATACAAAGGCTAGAAAAAAATTATATACAAATAAAGACTGAGATGTTAATTCATTTGTAATTTGTGAGGGTTGTGGCTTCTTCCAACAATGGGGAGAGGAAGAGTGTGGGGAAGAACCCTGCGTGTGCAAAAAGCAAGCTCTAGCTTGGGAATTAAGGTACACTTTCTGGGTGCTAATTGCTAAATTAGACATGCCTTGGAAAGCCAGGGTACCTTTTTTCGGGTCACAGAGAGAGTGACAACATCTGTGACAAATCTTTGTCATCCTGAGTCCAGTGAGAGTATTTAAACTCCACTGTTTCCTGAGATCCTTTCTGCCACCACACCAGAACCACGTGCCACCATTTATTAATTTATTATTAATCACCACTGGCTGGTTCTTCTGGAACATGTCCACGTTTTGGCCATGGTAGAAGCAGGCTTTGAAAGTGGCAGATGGTGATCTCATGAAGAATATTTGGGTGCACAGGGGAAGAACAGGAATTGGATGTTCAGTGGCAAGATAACACAGAACAGAGCATCAGCACGGTGTGTTTATGAAACCCACTGCATTTTGCACCAACTGTGCCTTTTTTAGGGCTCCTTTCCCAGCTGTGGATTATCAGAGACAAAGGAATGGTGGCTTTGAATTCTTAAAACTCAGTGGCAGTGATGTAGAAAAGAGTTCAGTCTTCTGACAAATCGTGGATGGAGAGGGACATTTTGCCTCCTGTTACATCATAAAGCAACTAGTAAATACATTTTGAGTAGTAAAAAATGTGACTTCTTATAGACAAGGACCTTCAGCATTAGGAAGATGGCTGGAGCAGTTCTCTACTTTCTTTTTTTTCACCTTCCATGATTTCTCCTGGCATCCTGTTTTCTGTTAGGGCCTGAGGATTTAAATTTAGGGTTTGGTGGGCCTGACTGTTACAAAGCCAGGTTTTATCCCTTCAAATCTTGCTGTCCCACCAGCTTCTTATCACTTCATACTGCTGGGTTACTCATCAGAGGATATTGGCTGTTGTGGGAATCTTGTGCGCATTGTGACAAATGGCCCTGAGAGCACTGGGGGTCAAAGATAAACCTTGTGCTTGAGAGATGGGCAGATCCACAGAAAGCTCTTAAGTTCTGTGTGTGCCACACCTTGGGGAAAGACCAGATTGGGTTCAGCAGGGACTGATAGCCCTTGATTTTATCAGGAACCAGTGCTGCCCATGTCTGGGGCCAGACCAGGAGTGGGGCTGTGGCCCTGGGGTCATGCTGCACCAGAGTGGCTGTGCCATCACCTGGACCTCAGCTCTGTTTGATTTTCAGAGAGCAGCAGGTGTGGTTTTACTGAATGAATTTTACCTTTTCCATACTGAGATTACTTTTTCCCTGCTTGGTGCTAATTTGTGCTTGTAAGTGTACAGTCTGGGAATAATTAAGCGTTAAATGGTGCACCCATTGCAAGTGTGACTCCCCAGGCTAAATGTACTTGTCAGGGGAGGCTCTAAAGCTGGTTCTGCAGCAGACAATACCTGTGGGCACAACGTTCAGAACATACAAATCCAGCACTACTTGTAATTTATTGCCTCCCACTTTGTTGTTTGAAAATGGCCTTAGACTTCTTTATAACTAAAGGGAATGACGTCTGTGGAAGCAAACAGAAAAGTGCTAGAAAATTGGAATGCTGTGAATTCTCTTTATCAAGATGTCAGGACTTGTCACCCACTGCTCTTTACCAAACCAAGTAAATTTCTGTGTTGTTCTGTGGGCTCACATAACACCCGTTGGGTTTGGTTCCTAAGGGTTAGAGTGACCTTCTAGTTAATGAAGCCAATACTTCTGTACTTTAGAACTTTAGAGTAGAAGGTTGTTGTAGAAGGTTTTTCTGTCTTCTGTTTTTCTAGAAGGTTTTAGGGGAGGTATCAGTTGGAAAAAGCACGTATTCCTGGCTCTTACTGTTAGTTTCTAGCTCTTTTTTATACCTCTTATTTGGTACCTGTGGAAGCAGAGGGGAAGTGTGAAGGAGGCAGCAGCCCCATGTAACAGATAAACAGCTGATGATTGCTGTACCACAAATTGGAAACTGTGAATTTCTGCTAAAAAATTTTTAAAATAAATCTGGTTTGGGGAATTTTTTTGTTTGTTTGTTTCTAAATGTTTGATTCTGTTGTTAAAGTAATGCTGCTTTCCTCTTATTTTTAGGTAACTTATGAAGCTATTAAAATACCCAAGTGGTCTTCTCTTTCAGAGATGCATCCAGTAGACTATTACTCATCTTACACCAAGAATTGCACCGGAGAGTTTACAACACAAGAAGTGAGAAATATCAGAGCATTTTATTATGCTATGTGTGCAGAGACAGATGCCATGCTGGGTAGGTAATATTTCATTATCCAGTGTGTTTTCTTGTTCTGATTTTTTTGAGAAAAGGGTGAGTGTTCTAGGGAAAAGAAGAACACAACACAATTCAGATCTGGGAGTAAGTCACATGGATATTGCTTAGTGAGTCTGCCTGAGAAATAACTGGAGAGCTTTTAAGGCTGTTGCATGATGAATTCCAAGAACTCTGAAAAGTAATCACAGCCACCAGCAGAGCCCCTGTAAAAGGTCAGTAACTGCAGGAAGACTTTGCTTGGCCCATGTGCAAGGGGGGTGAATGCTCTTTGACTAAGTGCAAACCAAAATGATGGAAACAATTTTGAAGGAGCCAGACAGGCAAAGCAAAGCTAGAAGGCAAGATGAATGTTAGGGCATTAGCAATTTCCTTGGAGATTGACTTAAAATGCATAGAATGGATAGACAGCTGCTGTGTGTAGACTAAACAGCAAGGTGCTGATAGTTAACAATAAGATGAAAAAAATATAATCAGGTATTCAGAATTCTTCCTAGTTTGCAGTAAGGTCTCTATACATAAAAACTAGAATGCAAATTAGTCTTTTTTTTTTTTTCTTAATTTGAAGAGTGACCACAAAGTAACAAGAATTTCCTTGCACTCTTGGGTGAAATTAGGGAATAACTAAGGTGATCTTTTTAGCAGTGTTATAATCAGGAAGTAATTTAAAAGACACAGAATGACTCTTCCATGTTTTGTGAGAGAAAAGAGATCAGCAGGACCCTGACAGTTTTGGGGAATGAAGGTATTGCAAATTATCTGCTCTGGGCTTTAATTTGGTAGTGTATTTTAGGTTTTTAAGTATTCTACTGAAGCAAGAGTCATCTTAGTAATTTAATGTGAAGATATGCAGGTGCTTTGGTTCATTACTGACTGCACTCATCTTGGCCCTGTCTTTTTGCACAAGTGTTTGTTCAAGGGCCACAGGGAGGGGAGACTTTTCTGGTGATGTGGATTCTGCCCTTCACCCTAAGTGTAGTGCCAGGGCTACTTACTGCTGACTTGCTGCTGTTGAAATAACTGCCATTGGTTATGCTAGAAATGAAATAAATGTGACAGTGGCAAAAATGCAACTTGTGTTTTGGTACATCCTTGCCTTTTGGAACATTTCTGGTTGCTGCTCAGTGCCCCAAGAGCTGAGGGGAGCCAGACCCCTGCCACTCATCAATGACTGTACTTTATTCTGCTCTGAACCCTTTGGGCTCTGCCTCCTGTAGCAGAGAGAGGAGTTTCCAGCCCTCCACTTAGGATTCCTGGGCCTTTTCATGCTGCTTTGCAAGTGCAGAAGGTACAGAAAGAGGTATTTTGAAGGCATCATTTTCAACATCTTTTTCCTGTTGCAGGTGAGATTATTTCAGCTCTGAGAGATACTGGGCTTCTTGAAAAAACAGTGGTTATATTCACTTCAGATCATGGAGAACTTGCTATGGAACACAGGCAGTTCTACAAAATGAGCATGTATGAGGGAAGTTCCCATGTTCCTCTGTTGGTTATGGGGCCAGGTGTAAAGGAACAGCAGCAAGTACCTGATCTGGTGTCTCTCGTGGATATATATCCTACTATGCTTGGTGAGTTAAGTCATTTCAGATTAATTTTTTTTCCCAATTTGCCCATTCTGTAATTCTGTGATTATTGCATATTTGCATTTTAGTCAGAATTAAGTCTCCACTTTGTGAGGCAGTTAAGTGACACAGCAGGAGATAACTTATTTGAGGAGCACACATGCAGACTGAAGACAAAATGCAAAACAAAGGATGTGAAAATTAAATGAAGGAACTGATGCTGTTCCTTATTACTGTTACCATCATAATTACAGTGAAGGATTACCTATAGGATCACTATAAAAAGAAGATGATAAAACCCAAATAATCAAGTGCATTTTGGATATGAATAAGTCCCTGCTAGTCTCCATACCTAACAGTATGTAGAAATTACAGTGTAAATGCATCCAGAGAGGAGATTAAACCTGGAAGGTTGGCAGCTTCATTAACTTATTAAAGGAATGTCCTTTGGGAGGGGGCACATGGAAGAAATGTGGAAGTCTTTCTATAGGAAATGTGCCATTGATCTGGGCAAGCATAAGAAGAATAATGGATACCCATTCTTACCTTATTGGGTATGGAAATTTGCTTTATGGGGAAGAGAGTCAAATAAAAAGAGCTGACATCAGATTTCTTGCACACAGCTGGAAGTTTCAAGAAGGATTGTAGTGACTTTTTGAAATTACCTGTAATAAAGGATGCTACATCCCACTGGAACTAAACACAGGTGAAGTCACCATTCTAGGACTTGTCTGGGACCTTTAGGGGTACTCATCAGAAAAATGTTCTTTTCAAGGCAGTCTCAAAAGCTTTAGGAAGTGTTACCCTGCAGTTCCCTCTGAGGTTGTGAGGCAGTAGATAAAACTGTACTTCTATCTGGAAGAGCCAATGAAAAGTCCTTTTCTGTATTGTTTTAAGTGGAATTTGTAAGAACAGAATAAAATATATTTGTCTGTGTATCCCTCCTCAAAACTTAAACCAGTTATTCAGTTTAAAACATAATATCATCTGTGTAGCTTTCTCTTTCAGATTCTGGTATCAAATCTTTTCTGTCTATATCAGTTAATCTGTCAGGTATGGTTCTTATGTAAGTTGTGGATCACATGTAAAGAACAAAAAATAGTTGGTTTTTTTCTTATTTGTGCCTTTTCCACCAAAAGATAAATTGGCAGGTGGTTCAATATCCTTCCTTCTTGCTCTTTTCTTCCTTCTTGTTTGGGTTTGTTTTTTTTTTCTTCCCAGAACTTTGTGTTAGAGTCCTTCTTTTCTGACAGTTCTTTGCTGTAATCTGAGTGTCAAAAAAGGCACATACATCAAGATGAATATGAGAACTTGAAGAATCATCTCTGCCATCTGTTTTCTCTTCAAGCTGAAGAGAATTTTACTTTATTTTATTTATTTTTCTCACTTTATTTTACTTTATCTTACCTTACATTACTATATCTTTACATTACTGTTTCTTACTTTACGTTACTGTATCTTATTTTGTCTTATATACTAGAAGAAGAGCTGCAGATTAATGGCAGGCATTTATGCTGTAGAAACAGAGGAGTAAAAAAAGAAGATATGTTCTGACAGAGGTAGTAACCTACAGGCAGTCTTTGTGTCCTGAGTGTCCCCACCCAGTGTAGAACAGAAAATAAAATACTACAGCAGTGCTCTGGGAAATTAAAAGTGTTGAAAAATTTAATTATTATGTGCTATACTTGGTAGAGACACTGAAGAACTTAAAATTTAAGTTACAGCTTCACCTAAGGGCCACCTAGAAAGCAGTGGAGTCATCCAGTGAGTCATACAGACTCCATATGTCCACTGTATTGATGACACTGCTGATGCTGATGCTGATGCCTTACTCCCATCCCTGCCAGAGAAGTAAACAGCCCTTATTCCTTGCTTTCACCACCAATTTTAGGTGATAACTTCAATGGAGACTTTTTGCAAACTGTTTTGTTTCTCACTGATAAATAATGCCAGATAGGAACTGTTGATTTCTGTTGATACCAAAGAAATTAAAGGTGAGGCCATGCTGGATATGGAGCTTTTAGAGTCCCTTCATGCTGTGACAATCTCTTCTCATACCTGATGTGATCAGAGCAGAACTGAAAGGTTTAAAACCATGATTGGAAAAAATTTGTGCCTTTTCCCTCAAAACATAATCTGTGGTTCAATCTCCTCCCTTCTTGCTCTTTTCTTCCTTCTTGTTCTGGTTATTGGAGGTTATCCTGATCAGTTTTAACAAACATCTGTTAAAGATTTGCTTAGACATAGCTGATGCTGCTGGTGGGCAGCTGACCTGGCAGATTTCCTTAAGGTTGTTTTTTTCTTATTATTTGTGTATTGTGTATTTTTGGGTTCCTGTGTTGTGGGAGGAGAATAATGAAGAATGCATGATTTATCACTGAGCTAGAGTTTGTGTTCAGACACCTGTAGCGTTGTGTTCACCAGGGCCAAGGTTCTGGGTCAGCACAACCCCATGCACAGATCTAGGATGGGAGGAGAAAGGATTGAGGGCAGCCCTGGGGAGAAGGACTTGGGGGTGTTGGTGGAGCAGAAGCTGAACCTGAGCCCTCAGTGTGTGCCTGGAGCTCAGAACCCAACCATGTCCTGGGGGCATCAACAGAAGCACAGAGAGCAGTGGAGGGAGGGGATTCTCCCCTTTTATTCTGCTCTGCTCTGCTGAGCCCCCCCTGCAGTGCTGGGTCCAGGTCTGGAGTCCCCAGCATCAGAAGGACACAGAGCTCCTGGAACACATCCAGAGCAGAGCCCCTGAAATGCTCAGAGGGCTGAGCAGCTCCCTGGGAAGCCAGGCTGAGGGATTGGGGTTGTTCAGCCTGGAGAAGAGGAGGCTCCCAGGGGAGCTCAGAGCAACCTCCCAATATCTGAAGGGGCTCCAAGAAAGCTGGGGGAGGGCTTTGGACACGGGGGGGTAGGGAGAGGAGAAGGGAAATGGGTTAAAACTTGGAGAGAAAGGGGAGATTGAGGTTGGACATGAGGAAGAAATCCTTTGGGGTGAGGGTGCTGAGCCCCAGGGTGCCCCCAGAAGCTGTGGCTGCCCCATCCCTGGCAGTGCTGAAGGTTGGATGGGGCTTGGAGCACCCTGGGCTAGGGAGGGGTCCCTGGGTTGTCCAGCTGGGACTGGATGAGCTTTAAGGTCCCCTCCAACCCAAACCCTTCCATGAGTCCTTGCTGATTAAGTCAAGGAGCATTAATTATGGTTGCCTGATCCCTGGAAGCTTTCATGGACACCTTGGATGGGGCTTGGAGCACCCTGGGCTGTGGGAGGGGTCCCTGAGCATGGCAGGGGGGTTGAGACTTGATGAATTTTAGGTCCAAAGGAAACCATTTTATGGGGCTTTTTTAGTCACAGTCGCTGCAGTAGCTCTTTGACTTTGTCTCTGTTTGCTTAGACATAGGAAGAATTCCTGTCCCACAGAACCTCAGTGGGTATTCTCTTACACCACTGCTACGTGGGAAGGATGACAACCAGGTGACACCCCCTCGGCCTTCGTGGGTGTTGAGTGAGTTCCATGGGTGTGATGTGAATTCTTCCACCTACATGCTACGAACCGGCCGCTGGAAATACATCGCGTACTCGGACGGCCACTCCGTTCTTCCACAGCTCTTTGGTATGTCACAGCTTCTGTGTCCTCACTCACTACTTGTTTTCAGCGCAGGTTCCCTCTTAATTGGTTTTTTTTTTTTGTTCCAGACCTTAGTGCCGATCCAGATGAGCTAACAAACGTTGCCATAAAATTCCCAGTAATTGCACATTCCTTGGACAAAACGCTGCGCTCTGTAGTGGACTATCCAAAGGTTTCTTCTTCTGTTCATGAGTATAACAAGAGAGAGTTTATCAGCTGGAAAGAAAGCCTGGGTCAGAATTACTCAGATGTTATTGCAAACCTGAGGTGGCATCAGGACTGGTTAAAGGAACCAAAAAAATACGAGGCTGCAATTGACAGGTGGCTTGGTCAAAGTAACTAAATAAAAAATGACTGAGGGTACAAAAGCACTGTGCATTTGTGACACTATGCAGTGTTTCAAGTCTTAACAATACTGTCTTATGTAAGCTATAGAATCAAAGAATCTTTCAGGTTGGAAGAAACCCTGGGGATCACGGGGTACAGCCATCATCCCTACTCCACAGAGTTCTCCCCTAAACCAAGTCCCCCAGCACCACATCTGAAAGACCCTTAAACACATCAGGGATGGTGACTCAACTCAACCTCACCTCAACTATTGAAAGCAAAGGTGCCTGAACAATTTCTGGTTTTTGTTAGAAAACCAAAAGCATTTTATATAACTGTGCAGCACAATAAGTCTTGGTTTTCACATGTGTTAACTCTGTAATACTGAAGTATGAATGGAGTACATAAGTACTACTTGTGTGCATGGAATATTTGGTGTGGTATATTTTCCAACCATATTCCTGGTTGGAAAAGTGCACAGTGTCATGCCTAAGAGCTCAACAGGAATTTCTATTGATAAGGACAGGCTAAAGCAAGGATTATAAACCTTAGTCTAGTGCAGTGAAATGTGTTGGAGCCCACTTTCCATCAAGATTGATTTTAAATCCACAGGGAATACACATTCATCCACTGCAGAGAACCTAAAGCAGTTAAGTGCAATCAAAAAGCTTAACTAGTATTGATCTGAATGTAGAAGCAGTTTATTAAGCTCTTACTCTGATTCCTGTTTTATTCATGATTGACTCACCATGGGTTTAAAATCTGTCTGCAGATTTCTTGATTTGGACCTGGTACTTGTCACTCCTTGGTATGTCATGATATGCAGGAGCTACTAATTGAACATCTGAGCAAGTGAGGAGGAACCTGCTCTCTGGTCACTGCTGGAAATTTAAAACAAATAAAATAAAATCAAAACAACAAAATCCTCTGAACAAAGTGGTGAGCAGAGCAGTTCTTTGAAAAGTATAGTATGCCTTGCATAGAATAACATGAAAACTTTGAGAAAATCTTTGTTATGCAGTTAGATTCTTCAGGTAAATGTTTTTATGTGCATCACTGAGTGGAGGACTGGGACTTACAGTGCACACAGAGGAGCTGCAGCTGAAGTTTGCAGAAGCTGTTAACATAAAAACCCCTATTTTACATTTTTCCCGGGGTTTGATAAAAAAACAAAGTTGTTTTGGAAGAAAGTAAGGTTTAGAAAGTAACTCTCCTGCTTAAGGAATGATGTTTGCAACTTAGGTTTGCTTGTTCTTGAATAACAGCAACAACAATTGCTGTTCTAGCAACAATTCAGGATGACATTGTGCTTCATATACAAATGCTTTCTGGAATATAGAATTAAATTTTTGGCAGTAGCAGTAAAGTAGTGAAAATGAAGTTGAAAAATACATGTATTTACTGATGACTAACCACCCCACATGCATTTCATAAACAACTTACCAAAGTAGAATTAAGTGCAGATTTATGAATAGTTTGGCTACTTTATAAAGCTACTTTGGCTACTTTTGTGTTCATAAAACCCTTAGACTAAACCTATATTTTTTAAAAATTTATTCTACTTTTTTCTTTTTTTTCTGTTCTTGATAGGCAAGGAACAAATTATTAGTTTTAAAAAACTTTCAACCTTTTAGCATGTGTCATTTTCATTCTTCCTCAAATGAGCCCAGATAGAGATGAAATCATTAAACGAAGAAGGTATCTTAGCAACATAATGTAAACCTCCTGCACAGGAGGAGATAATAATATACCCATACTCAGTGGGGAAGAGAATGAATAAACTGCTCACTTCCCAGAGCTCTGGACAGAACACAGCACGGTTATGGTGAACTGGATGTGCTTTGAGTGTGTGATTTATTTTGTTTTTAATGGCTGCTTGAGGAAAGCAGAAGGGGAAGCTGCATTCTGTCAGTGCTGTGGACACATTGCTGCCTTTCTTTAAAGACACAAGCTTCAAGGTGTGCTTCCCCCTGAGTGTTAGGCTTGTAGAAGAGCAGTTTTGTCATGCTCTCTGAAAGCTGGAAAAAAAAAAACAACAAACCAAACAAAACCAAAGATAACTTCTTTCTGTAATTCCTGGCAACCACTCCTTGCAGCACAGGCTGTCCCAGGGAGCCCAGTGCATGGTACCAGCTTCCTACAGTGTGCAGGAAACCCCAAGAATGTCAGGAGATGGGGATGGTCCCTCACAGGATACTGACTCACAATACCTGCTCTAGCACTCCTCTTTGTACCTGGGCTTCTGAAAAATGCCCATTTAAATGGGAAAGATTGACCTCTTTATTAAAAATCAAATTTTACTCTTGTTGTGTGTTGTTTGTGTATGGAGCTGTGTTCTGAAGTGTTGGAAGAGAGAAGGCAAAAGGCCCCTCATGCCTTCCTGCCTCCCTTTGCAATAAACAATCTGCCTGTGATGGGTCAGAACCCAGCTGGTTTAAATCCAAACCAGATACAGTGAATTTGCTCTGCCTTAGGTATGCTGATGCCTCTGCATTATTGTAACACAGATTAAGTGATGTTTGTAACATGCAAAGCTGGACAGATAACACAGGGGGGGAAAAAAAAATCTATTTTTCAAACACGCTGAACATGTAACACAATATTAACACTGAAGAAATGCTGTGGAGGGAAAGGGAGCAGGAGGAGGAGACAGGCTGGAACACCAAGAGATTCAAATATATTTATTAGATACAGCCAGGCCAACAAAGCTTCTTGAAATTTACCTGAGACTTCCAAAGGCCTTTCACATGAAAACAATTATCCATCACCTTTGTTAGGGGGCAAGAAAGAAATCAATGGGGAAATCCTTTCTGTGCACTTGGGCAGTGGCCTCTCTTGTTCTCATTTTAAGCAAGCTGTGGAAATAGAGAGGCTGCATAAAATTGCTGTGAGTTGGGTTCAAGTCTGGCTACGGTAATAGATACCAAAAAATTAATCAGTGGGAAGGCTGGATGAGCAAAGTGTGCAAGAATTTGAGGTGGTAGTCACAGAATCACAGCACAGTTTGGGTTGGAAGGGCTCAGGCTGCTTGGGCATGCCTAGGGATGAGGCCCCAGACACCTCCCTGGGCACCCTGTGCCATTGTTCCACCACCCTCAAGGCAGAGAGGTTTTCCCTAATTCCCAGTGTGGATCACTTCCTAATCCTTAGGTGGATCATTCCACCTCAGGTGTTGCATTACTCAGAGTTTTTACATCCTGTTACATCCATGATCATTCTGCTTCAAGTTCTCACAGCCATCACAGGTGCTGCCTCGGAGGGCTTCCATGGGGGTCTCTGGTGGTTCCCTGTGGTTGTTGAAGAGCTGTCTGTCTCATAGTGTCCTTCTGAGTCTCTTTTCCCCCTTATCTTTGGCTCATCCTTCTCTTTGTAGAGTTCTCAAGTCCTTATCTTTCAAGTGGTGAGTCCTTATCTTTCAATGGGGAGGCCACAGCTTGAGTCCTGTGTCCAGTTCTGGGCCCCTCAGCCCCTCAGGAAGGAGATTGAGGTGCTGGAGCAGGTCCAGAGAAGAGCAAGGAGGCTGTGAAGGGATCCAGCAGAATTCCTGTGAGGAAGGGCTGAGGGAGCTGGGGGTGTTGAGGCTGGAGAAGAGGAGGCTCAGGGGAGACCTCATCACTCTCCAACTCCCTGAAAGGAGGTTGGAGCCAGGGGGGGGTTGGGCTCTTTTCCCAGGCAACTCTCAGCAAGACAAGAGGGCACAAAGGGTCTCAAGTTGTGCCAGGGGAGGTTTAGGTTGGAGATGAGAAAGAATTTCTTTCTGGAGAGGGTGATCAGGCATTGAATGGGCTGCCCAGGGAAGTAGTGGATTCTCCGTGTCTGGAGATCTTTCCAAAGAGCCTGGATGTGGCACTGAGTGCCATGGGCTGGGAACCACGGGGGGAGTGGATCAAGGGTTGGACTTGATGAGCTCTGAGGTCCCTTCCAACCCAGCCAATTCTAGGATTCTGTGATTCTAAGTGGGGTCCTGTCTGAGGACCCCCAGAACACTCCTGCTCCACCAGGTATCAGAAGCTCCCCTGTTCCCACTCCAGCATCTATCACAGCTCCTCCATTTTCAGTCCTTCCCATGGACAATCCAACATCCTGAGGGTCCCTGATGTGCTGCACATCATCTCTGCCAAGCCCTGCAGGAGCAGAGCTCTCATGTTGCAGAAAAACAAAGGTTTGGCGTTGTTTCAGTGTCAACATGACAAAAAACACTCTTTTGGTGAGGGGGGTGTGATGGAAAACTTACGAATAAAACTGGAGATAAAGGAGGGGGTGATCTCAGAGCAGCATTCCTTCACTGCTCTGCAGGAAAACATGCTGGGCAGCAATAAAGGAGAGATTTTTGAAGACTTTTTGCACACATCAGGGCTGTGTTGCAGCCTCCTGCTCAGTCTGTCCAACTTATCATCTGAGCAAGAACTGAACCAGACCACATGAAATTAAATGGTAACACCCATACTTTCTGAGTGGATTTAAACAGCAGCAACAACCAAGACAACAACAAGAACAAAAGTAATTTCTTGGGCTGTTTTTTATTTCTGAATGAGGTACCACAAGGTCCTCCAAGTACAACACAAACACTGCTGAGGGTTTGTAAGGGTGTCAGGTTGGGCTCTGAATGGAACCAGCTTTGGGTCAGTTTGCATAGCAACAGCCAGCCTGCTGATCCTGCCCTCCTGAACAACTCTGTTTGGCACCAAAACACACCAGGAAATGGGCTTAAAAAGGGAAAATCTCTCAGCCAACTGTAAGGTAAAAGGCTGTGGGCACCCTTCAACCTCTGGGCTAAGACAGGGCTAACACCATGCTAACACCCGTCTAATTAATACCCAGTTAACACCATGCTAACACCTGGATAATTAATACCAGGCTAGTTAATACCAGGCTAATTAATACCTGGATAACAAACGCTGGGAGTGCAGTAGTTAATTGAATTAATAACCTACATGGAGCATCCTCTGGGAGTATTGGGGGGGGGGTCCAGGAGGGTTTCATCGGGAGAGCAAAGCCCCTGCACCTCCTGGCCACCACCCGGTGTCTTCAGAGCAGGTCAGGCAGTGAATTTTTTCCCAAAAGAGGAAAAGGAGTTAGAGGATGGTGCAGTGATTGTTGCTGTGGCTGTGATCACAAACCCAGCTGCACCCCGAGCTGGAAAATCAATCCTTCCACCTCTCCCTTTGCTGTTCCCACCAGGTGGCACTTGGCTGCAGGGATGCCAGCAGTGTGGAATCACTCAGAAAAGGTCAAAGCAGAAAAACTCCTGAGCAGAAGTCTGGTAGAAAATCAGCATTAATAAAGAACATGAGTGTGTGTGTGTCTGTGAGCAAATCCTTTATTTGATGGAAAAGGTTGGTAACTCAGGGTTCTGTCGTGGTATCTGGGGGTGGGGGTTATGTGGGACATTGTTCTCCATGTCTTATTCAGATGGTCTTGACATCATTATCAGCCTGGGGAAAAAGCAGCACCAAGCAAAACTGGTTATTTTTTTCAGCTTATGATGGTGATGGAAAATTCTCTTTCCAAGGGGCTGTGAGAGTGCAGGCAAACTGACAGGGCAAGGAGCTTTTCTTGGTTAACAGGGGAGCTGTTCCCTGGGTCAGAACCTGGCTGGATGCTGGGGCCCAGAGAGCTGTAGGGAAGAGTTAAACCCAGCTGGTGGATTTAACACCATCACCAGTGGGGTCCCCCAGGGCTCAGTGGGGAACTGGGGCTGCTCAATATCTCCTGCAATGATCTGGATGAGGGGTTTGAGGTTTGCAGATGCTACCAAGCTGGGTGGAAGCAGAGGGCTCTGGACAGGATGGATCAATATGTGTGTGAGCTTCAACAAAGTCAAGTGCCAGGTCCTGCCCAAGGGTCACAACAACCTCAAGCCACACCCCAGGCTTGGAGGTGTTCAAAGCATCCTTGGAGGAGTCCAAAGCCCATCCCTGGTGCTGTTCAGCATCCATGAGATGTGGCACTTCAGACCATGGGGCACTGGGCTTGGGGGTTGGTTTGCTGTGAGGTTTTTTCTGGGTTGGCAGGTGGAATGAGTGATGTCAGAGGTCTTTTCCAGCCACGCCAATTCTGGGATTCTGGGATAGGCAGGGGATGCTCAGCAGCTCCTCTGTCTCCTGGTGCATGCTTAGCCCACAGGTTTCTAAAGAAAGGGAGGAGAAAGCAGCTCTTTGATCACAGTTGTGGAGGAAATGTTGTCCAGGTGGCACCAAGCCAGGGGCTGAAGGAAAAAAAAGGTGACATTGAGTTCATATTGCCTCTGCTGCCCTTCCCTTTTGCTGGGTGCTGTCCCAGGCTCAAAGGGCTATGGACACTTGAAGGATTCATCTGGACAGGGTGCTGGGCTTTGTTTGGGTTGTGCCTTTGCCAGGAGAGGTTGAAGCAGATGATCCTCAAGGTCATAGAATCATAGAATAGGCTGGGTTGGAAGGGACCTCAGAGATCATCGAGTCCAACCCTTGATCAGCTACCGCCACAGTCACTAGACCATGGCACTGAGTGCCATATCGAGTCGCTTTTTAAATGTCTCCAGGGACGAAGAGTCCACCACCTCCCCAGGCAGCCCGTTCCAATGTCTGATCACCCTTTCCGTGAAAAAATTCTTTCTAATATCCAATCTGAACTTCCCCCGGCACAATTTAAGACCATGCCCTCTTGTCTTATTGAGAGTTGCCTGGGAAAAGAGACCAACCCCTGCCTGGCTCCATCCTCCTTTCAGGTAGTTGTAGAGAGCAATGAGGTCTCCCCTGAGCCTCCTCTTCCTCAGGCTGAACAGCCCCAGCTCCCTCAGCCTCTCCTCATAGGATCTGTGTTCGAGTCCCTTCACCAGCTTGGTTGCCCTCCTTTGGACCTGTTCCAGGACCTCTACATCCTTCTTGAACTGAGGGGCCCAAAACTGAACACAGTACTCAAGGTGTGGCCTTACCAGGGCTGAGTATAGGGGCAGAATCACCTCCTTGGACCTGCTGGTGACGCTGTTTCTGATACATGCCAGGATGCCATTGGCCTTCTTGGCCACCTGGGCACACTGCTGGCTCATGTTCAGCTTCCTGTCAATCCAGACTCCCAGGTCCCTTTCTGCCTGGCTGCTCTCCAACCACTCTGTCCCCAGCTTGTAGCGCTGCATAGGGTTGTTGTGGCCAAAGTGGAGGACCCGGCACTTGGCCTTGTTGAAGCTCATCCCATTGGAGTCAGCCCATCTCTCCAGTCTGTCCAGGTCCCTCTGCAGAGCCCTCCTGCCTTCCAGCTGATCAACACTTCTCCCCAGCTTGGTGTCATCGGCAAACTTGCTGATGATGGACTCAATCCCCTCATCTAAATCATCAATGAAGATATTAAACAGCACTGGGCCCAACACTGATCCCTAGGGGACACCACTAGTGACCGGCTGCCAACTGGAAGCAGCCCCATTCAGCACCACTCTCTGGGCCCGGCCCTCCAGCCAGTTCCTAACCCAGTGCAGAGTACGCTTGTCCAAGCTGTGTCTCTTCCAGCCTGATGATTCTGTCATGCTTGGTTCTCAGCTTCTCTGGGTCAAAATGTCCCATGCTGTGTAGGGCAGATGTCCATCCCATGGATGGGGAAGGGGAAGCAGTATCACACACACACCTTCATGATGAGGAGCCCTCACCTCTTCCCCTAAGGGAACCACCATGCCCGTAATAAAACTTGGCAGCACAGTGACAGCTCTGCATTGCCTTCAGGGCTTTCTTCTGGAGGATTTCTGGTGTTCCAGGGCAGTTCTGCAGCTGCAGATAAGCATGGGAGTCATGACTGCACATGGGCCATGGAGGGTCAGCCTGGGATGATTGGGGTGCCTGGACCACTTATCTGCAGAAAGCCCAGGATGATGTAAAAATGCCACTACATTAAATGTGGAATTAGAAACCACTGAATGAGCAGAAGGTTTGGTGCTGAGTGTTACTTTAGCACTGGTCTGGTCATACAGAACCTCAGAATGTTGTGGGTTGGAATGGACCTCTCAGGGTCACCCCATCCCAACCCCTGCAGTGTCAGGGACACCCTCATTAGATCAGGGTGCTCAGAGCATCCTCAAGCCTCACCTTGAACATCTCCAGGGATGAGGCCTCAACCACCTCCCTGGGCAATCAAAACCCTTCCCCCTCATCCCATCCCTCCAGGCCCTTGACCCCAGTCCCTCCCCAGCTTTCTTAGAGCCCCTTCAGGCACTGGAAGGTTCTCTAAGGTCTCCCCAGAACCTTCTCTTCTCCAGGCTGAACACCCCCATCTCTCCCTCTGTGGGTGTCTGGGTGATGTATGCTGGTACACGTGTGTCTGTGCCTGCATCTCAACCTGTGGATCTGTGTGGAAATGCAATTTCCCAGAAATCATCTTCATAATCTTCATAACCTGTTTCTAGCTACAGGTTTCTGCCTTTTTGGCCAATTTGGAAAATCAGTATTCAGCCAAAAGGTGACAGTAAAAATTCCGGGGGGGGTGGGGAGTGTTCCTGCTCCAGTTCTTGTGGTTGGTTTGCTACGTGCTCTGCTTATTCTGTAAAGCAAATGCTCATTTTCAGACCCGTTCCCCTGGGTCTGGCAGTGACGTGTCACTTTCTGGGTAAGACTGGGTGGAAATTCCTGGGAATTGGGGAGCAGGGGGTGGGTGCTGCTGGTGATAACAACCTCCCCGGGGAGCTTCTTCCACACCCAAATCCCCTCTCCCTCAGAGCAAACGTGGGGTGGGTGACCCCAGGCAGACCCCTCACAAACAGAAGGGTTTGGATGTGTCCCCCTTGGAGGAGGAGGAGGAGGAGGTGGCAGGGGGTGACAGGGAGTATGGCAGGCAGGAGGAACCTGGAGCTCTCCTTCTTTTTCTTCTTTTTCTTCTTTTTCTTCTTTTTTTTCTCCTTCCCCTCTTATCAGCCCAGCCCTGCTGCATTCCCCACTCCTTATCAGCCCTGGCAGAGGTGCCCCCCTCCTTCTGGTGCCCCAAGGCCTGTCCCTTGTCAGGTCACAGACATCCCCAGCAGAGCAAGGAGGAGGAGAGGCCATGCTGGATCTCCTTCTGCTCTGCCTCCACTTCTTCCTCTGCTTCCTCATCACCCTCTCCATCTGCCGTGGACCCCAGGTAGGGGATGGATGCTCGTGGCAGCCCCAGCAGGAGTGGGGGTCCCCTCCCTGCCTCCTGGGGCTTTGGTGCCTGAAAAGATCTTTTCCAGCCTGGTTTTTCAGAGGGAGGGGAGGTGGGAGCTCAGAGTGAGGTTTGAGGAGGTCTGGTTGAGGGTGTTGGAAGGGGTGACCCTGGGAGGTCCCTGCCCACCCAAATTATTCTGGGATTCCACACGGGGGGAGCTGGGGCACAGAAGCTCATTGTAAGCAAAGCAGGAGCAAGGCAGGTTTGGGGATGAAAACACCTTTTTCTTCAGCAGGAAGAGGCTGTTAGGCACTGGAGGTACCCAACAGGAGGAAAAGGCAAGGCAGACAAAAAATGGCTAAAAAACCCCACCTGCAATACGTTTTTTTTCCTGTTTTTCAAGTGATATTTTAATTTTTGTATCAAGTTCCATCAGCTTGTATTCCTAGCCATAACAATGCCTGAAGATAATTGGATTTACATGTAAATTGCCCACTGCATAGCTGAGCAGTGCAGTATTTCAGGGGCAGTGTCCTTGTCCGTGGCTTTCCTGGGTGATGAAAGTGCAGAGTAAGTGAATAGTGATTTAGGATTTATCTTGCCCCAGGTATCAGGTTTGCACCATCTGCTTTTCCCCAGTCCCTGTGCTGTTGGTGGATGTGCTGGCCAAACATTATCACCATCCTCCTGCTTGCTGGTTGATAGGCTTTTAGTAACACTTCTGCCTCTTTTCACCTCACATCTTAAATGCATCTTTTTTTTTTTGGGTCTGGGGCACCCATCCCATGCACAGAAACCCACACATAAATTGCTTTACAAATGGCTTTTTTAATATATATATATATTTTTTTTTTTTTTTTTTTTAATGTGTTTTTTTTTGAAGGATGCAGATTTGTGCAGCTCCAGCACAGGAACAGTTGAAGCTGGGCCAGATGGTCTTGTGTTCATTGGCAAAGAAGATGACATAAAAAGGTCCCAGAGAGCAACTGCCAGAGTCAATGGCAGAGAAATTGTTGTTTTCTACCACCAGGGGAAGTTCCATGCTCTGGACTCTCGCTGCTACCGTAAGATATTTGCATGTGTGACCTCAGTCTTGCAGTAATTAACCATAAGATTAATCACACACGTTAATCAATGCTGTGTTCTTCCCTCTTTCAGATGAAGGAGGTCCCTTGTATCGTGGAGAAATTGAGGTTTGTAACCAAAATAAAAACTCTGTAGGGGCGTAGAGCTGCTTGTGATCTTTAATGCACTCTTTTTAAAATTTTATTTTATTTTTATTTTTATTTTTTGGGGAGGGGGGATGCTTTTATCTGAATGTACCACCAAAAGAAGTGGGTGCAGATATTAAAGTCACATCCTCAGACCTATCTTTTGGCCAGGAGATTCTTGCAGGAGGAAAATCAGCAGCTGATGACTTGATTTATTTATTTTTTTTTTCTTCTCCTCTGCAGGATATCAATGGCCACGCATGCATTATCTGTCCTTGGCATAAATATGTGATTACCTTGGACACAGGAGAAGGGTTGTATGAAGGAATAAACCCCTTGGAGCCATCACCAACACCACAGTGGCAATCGAAAGGAGTCAAGCAAAGGGTTCATGAAGTCACAGTGGACAATGGAAATGTTTATGTGAGTCCTCCAGATCTGTCTGTCAGCTTTGACTCTGATTATTTTGCAGATAAGTACAAAAATAGTGGTGACTCAGCTATGGAAAAACAAAGCAGCTCCGAAGCAGCAGAGGAAGCTGCGTCCAGAGAGCAGAACCTTGGTGAGGGCAGCAGTGAGGAGCCATTGTCATGAAATAAAAATGCACTGTGGCCATAAAGATTGTTTCCAGATTAAATTCCAGTGTTAGTGCTGTGCCGTGGCACTGGGACGTGTAGAACTGGGCGAGATAAGAAGCTCTGCATTGTCAGGAGCACGACTGATCTTCTGCCAATGATTTCCTTCGGCACTTGCGTTTCAGAGAGACTTTAATTACAGCAGAGTGCTTCGTTAATACTTGATGTTTCAGAGATCCTGTTTTGGTTTGTGGAAGGGGATATTGTGTTTCACTGCTCATAAAACATGACGTAGGTGAAGGTAAATACTCAGGAGTAAAGGTTATGTTTATGGAGCTAACAGTTTATAACGACTTCGGTATAAATGGAGATTTTAAACTTATTAGATGCATGAGCAATCTCTGGATACTTATTAAGTTCCACAAAGAGAGGAGCAAAACGTGAGCGTATTTTAGTGACCTTCTTTATGCCCATTTGTGTATTGCTACCCTGACCCCATAGAAGTGCTCATTCTCCTCCTCACTGAGCTCCCTGTCGTGGTTCATCACATAATGTGACAAGCATTTGTTCTCTTTAGCTTGTTCTTCCTGGTTCTGTTGGATAAAAAAGTAAAAAAATAAAACTGACACAATAAACAAAATCCTGACTGCCTGTTTCCTTCTATTTGTAATGACATATTTATTTTTCTTTTAGACATTCCTTTGAAAAGATGTGCTTCCAGTGCACAGCCCAAAGTTACCTTTCTCTGTGTGCCTTCACTGAATATTACCAGATTTGCCCCAGTAAACCCAGGAAGAAACTTCCCCCTGCCCAGCCTGCAGGGAGCAGAGAGCAGAGGCTCTGCTGAGCATCCCCTGGCACGGCTGCAGCTCTCTGGGGGTGTTTTTTGGGTGATTTGTGGCTGTTTGCAGGGCTGGGCTGTTGCCTGCTCTGTTTCCCTGGGGTCTCAGGGGCTTTCAGTGCCCACGGAACAAGGAGGTTTGTGTCAGCACCAGTGTGAATGTGTTTAAAACATGAAGCAAGCCTGGGTACCAGAGGAAAACCTGTGTGCCTGACTGGTCACAATGGAAAACAAACAGACAAAAAAGCCACAAAGCAAACCCAAGTGATTTATTTCATTGCATTTCCACCCAGATGCCCACCCAGACCACTGCCTCCTTTTTGTGCCTGGCAGGGGACCAGTGTCACCTCCAAGCTGCTCTGGAGCTGACCTTGCTCCAGGTGTGGGTTTTACACCTACAGAAATTCTTGTTTTTTCCTCCTTCCACTGCCCCAGCCAGAATCCATGAGACAGGTACAGATGTTTGCCTTCCTCCAGAACAACCAAGTCTTGAGCACCTGCTGGAAAATGCTGACCAATTTTGGTGGTGTTGGGTTTTTTCTTGATCTTCCTTTATTTTTTTTTCCTTGTTTCTTTTTTTAAAGGATTATTTAACCTTCTCACCCCCTTAGCAGCCACAGGGTGAGTGTGAAAAGGGCTGGTACCCCAAGGGCCCTGGAGTGTGATGTGTGTGTATCCCTGGAATGTGTGTGGATCCCTGGAATGTGTGTGGATCCTTGGAGTGTGTATCCCTGGAGGTGCAGGGGGTGCAGAATTTCTTCCCTCCCCTCCTCACCCAGCAGTGAAACAAAACCATTGAGCCTTGTCCTGGGGAATAGTTTTAGGAGTGCCTCTGGATGGGTGGTCCCAGAAGGGACCTTTTCCACCCCACTGCTGGAGGAGAAGCTGCTCTGTCCTCCTGGGTGCTTGCTCCACACCCAATTTTCTGCAGGCCACCTTGTTGCCCTCTGAAGGTCTCTTGGTGGCCAAGCCAAAAAGATGCAGCAAGGAGAAGGGGGCAAGGTGGGGAGGGGATGGTGGGAATGGAGGGGGATGGTGGTGGGAATGGGGGGGGGTGAGGGGGATGGAGGGGAATGGAGAGGGATGATGGTGGGGATTGTGGTGGGAATGGGGGGGTTGGGGGGGCTGGGGAGCTTGGGGGCGATGGAGGGGATGGGAGGAGATGGGAGGGGATGGGGGAGGATGGTGGTGGGAATGGGGGGGATGGAGGGGATGGAGGAATGGGGGGGATGGGAGGGGATGGGAGGGATGATGGGGAGGATGGTGGGGGGGATGGTGGGGGGGATGGTGGGGGGGATGGTGGGGGGAATGGTAGGGGGGATTTTGGGGAGGATGGTGGGGGGGATGGTGGGGATGTTGGCCCTCTGCCTGGCACGGTGACCATGCTCACCTTGGGTCAGTGGCTTCTCTTCCTGGAAGAAATAACCCACAAAATGCCCTCCTTTACCCTCTGCCCTGAGTCACAATGCAGTTAACCACACAGAGACATGAGGATCACTACTTGCAGCTGCACACCTACACCTGGGGCTTCTTCCCACTCTCAGCTCTGCCTCCTGCAGCAGGCAGTGATGCTTCAGAGCTCCATCTCTGCAGCACCTGAGGGGTTCCCCACCTCTTGACATGAGACCTTCTTCCTCTCACCACCAAAAGCAGCAAGGACAATTCTTCCTTCCCCTCTTCCCCCCAGAGCTGGCTCCTGCTGGTCCTCAGCTCATCCCCACCGTGGTGTCAGCTTTCCACAACTCAGTGGTTTCTCTCAGAACTCTGCTCTGCTGCAAACTGAAATCTGGTTTCAGTTTTTTAAGGTCTCATTCTGCTCTCACTCATTTTGCTTCTTCTCCCATTGGATAATCTTCCACCTTCTTCATGCCTTTGATTCAATATTGGGCTGATACTAAATTAGCTGGTCTGACACAGTAGTGCCAGGGAGCACAGTAGATGTTAGGAAGTGGCCAAGAGTAGGTAACATTTATGAGAGTGATGCCCAGGAACTCAGGTAAGAAACCACAGAACAGGGTCTGGGGTCTGTGTCTCATTGGAGGTGGTCCTGGAGGCTGCCAGGATGCTCAGAAGATGCTCTAGAAGGACCTGGGAATGACCAAGAAATGGGGCTGCTGCTGTCCATGGAATGGTGGAGTCATAGAATAGAATCATAGAACTGGCTGGGTTGGAAGGGACCTCAGAGCTCATCAAGTCCAACCCTTGATCCACTCCCCCCGTGGTTCCCAGCCCATGGCACTCAGTGCCACATCCAGGCTCTTTGGAAAGATCTCCAGACACGGAGAATCCACTACTTCCCTGGGCAGCCCATTCCAGTGGCTGATCACCCTCTCCAGAAAGAAATTCTTTCTCATCTCCAACCTAAACCTCCCCTGGCACAACTTGAGACCCTGCCCTCTTGTCTTGCTGAGAGTTGCCTGGGAAAAGAGCCCAACCCCCCCCTGGCTCCAACCTCCTTTCAGGGAGTTGGAGAGAGTGATGAGGTCTCCCCTGAGCCTCCTCTTCTCCAGCCTCAACACCCCCAGCTCCCTCAGCCTCTCCTCAGAGGATCTGTGCTCGAATGGAATGCGTTGTGTTGGAAAGGACTTCAAGGACCCCCCAGCCCCAAACCTCCTGCCATGGTCAGGGACCCCTCCCCCAGCCCAGGGTGCTCCAAGCCCCATCCAACCTTCAGCACTGCCAGGGATGGGGCAGCCACAGCTTCTGGGGGCAACCTGGGGCTCAGCACCCTCACCCCAAAGGATTTCTCCTCTCCATCTCCCCTCTCCCAGCTCCAAACCCTTCCCCCTCGCAGGGTCCCATCCCTCCAGGCCCTTGTCCCAAGTCCCTCCCCAGCTTTCCTGGAGCCCCTTCAGGCACTGGAAGGTGCTCTAAGGTCTCCCCAGAAGCTCTTCTTTCTCTTCCTCTTTTCTCTTCTCTTTTTCTCTTTTTTTTTTTTTCTCTTTCTCTCCTCTTCTCCCCCCTCCTCTTCCTCCTTCTCTTCCTTCTCCTCCTCCTCCTCCTCCTCCCCCTGGCTCCAGGGCTGCTCCATCCCATCCCATCCCATCCCATCCCATCCCATCCCATCCCATCCCATCCCATCCCATCCCATCCCATCCCATCCCTCCCAGCACCTCCAGGGCCCCTGTGGAATGTGTTGAGAAGGAGACCCATGGAGCTGTGGATCATCCTGTTGTGCTGGGAAGGGTCTGGAGGGCTGCAGGATGTCCATCAGCTCTGGCATTTGGAGGGGGGGCAGTGGGGATGGTGACCAAGGGGGTCGTGTGGGCTCCTTCATCCTCTTCCCCTGTCAGGAACCCTCTGAGCAGCGTTCCAGGGAAGCTGATAAACTTTGTAAAGGGAACAAGGTGCTCCAGGGTGGGATGAGATGTGGGATTTGGGGTTGGAAGCTGCTGGTAAGGAGAGGGAGTGAAGTGCAGGGCTCTGCAGGAGGGATTCCTGGAGTCAGGGAATGATCCAGGTCAGAAGGATGTCTGGATGTAACCCAGCACCCACCCAGGCACATCCCACGAGCTCAGACTGGGCAGGGACCTCTCCAGAAAATCCCGGGATGCTTCCAAACCCCAAACCCTGTTCTGGGGGATGTGCTGGGGTTCCCAGTTGTGACCCTCAGGGTGTCACCTGCCCTGCTGAGGTTGGGGGGAGCAGGAGGATTTCTGAAGCTGCCTCCAATCTTTATGTTGGGAAAGGACAAAAAAAACCCCAAAACCCCACACGTTGGGTGGGTGCCAAGGTTGGGCAGCACCACGGCACCTCCCTTGTCCTGAAAGTTATTGGTGTCCCCAATAATAATACCCCAGGGGGCTGTGGTTGGGCTGGATGTGGGAGATGTCCCCAGCAGCTGAGAAAAAAACAGCTCCTTGTGTGGGAAAAATGAATATCCCTGGAGACATCTTTGGGAAAAGGGAAAAAAAAAAAAAGCCAACTAATGAAACAAAAAACAAACAAACAAAAAAGCAAACAAACAACCCCCCCCCAAAAAAAGCAGCCACACAAAACCCAATGAAAAAGCAAAAACAAAACAAACAAACAGAAAACAAAAAGGAAAAAGGAAAACGAAGGAAGAAGGAAAAAAGGAAAAAAAGAAAAAAGAAAAAGGAAAAAAAAGGAAAAAAAGGGAAAAAAAGGGAAAAAAAGGGAAAAAAAGGGAAAAAAAGGGAAAAAAAGGGAAAAAAAGGGAAAAAAAGGGAAAAAAAGGGAAAAAGGGAAAAAAAGGGAAAAAAAGGGAAAAAAAGGGAAAAAAAGGGAAAAAAAGGGAAAAAAGGGAAAAAGGGAAAAGGAAAAGGGAAAAAAGGGAAAAAGGGAAAAAGGAAAAAGGAAAAGAAAAGAAAAAAGAAAAAAGGAAAAAGGAAAAAGGAAAAAGGAAAAGGAAAAAGGGAAAAAGGGAAAAAGGAAAAGGGAAAAGGAAAAAGGAAAAGGAAAAGGAAAGGAAAAAGGAAAAAGGAAAAGGAAAAAGGAAAAGGAAAGGAAAAGGAAAAAGGAAAAAGGAAAAAGGAAAAAGGAAAAAGGAAAAAGAAAAAAGGAAAAAAAAAAAAAAAGGAAAAAAGCAAAAAGGAAAAAAGGAAAAAAGGAAAAAAGGAAAAAAGGAAAAAAGGAAAAAAGGAAAAAAGGAAAAAAGGAAAAAAAGGAAAAAAAGGGAAAAAGGAAAAAAGGAAAAAGGGAAAAAGGGAAAAGGAAAAAGGAAAAAAGGAAAAAAGGGAAAAAGGAAAAAAGGAAAAAAGGAAAAAGGGAAAAAGGGAAAAAGGGAAAAAGGGAAAAAGGGAAAAAGGGAAAAAGGGAAAAAGGGAAAAAGACAAAAAGAAAAAAGAAAAAAGAAAAAAGAAAAAAGAAAAAAGAAAAGAAAAAAAGGAAAAAAAGGGAAAAAAGAAAAAAAAGGAAAAAGAAAAGAGAAAAAAGAAAAAAGAAAAAAGAAAAAAGAAAAAAAAAGAAAAAAGAAAAAAGAAAAAAGAAAAAAGAAAAAAGAAAAAAGAAAAAAGAAAAGAGAAAAAAGAAAAAAGAAAAAAGAAAGAAGAAAAAAGAAAAAAGAAAAAAGAAAAAAGAAAAAAGAAAAAAGAAAAAAGAAAAGAAAAAAAGGAAAAAAAGGGAAAAAAGAAAAAAGAAATAAGAAAAAAAGAAGAAAGAAAAAAAAAATTAAAAAAAGAAAAAAGAAGAAAAAAGCAGGAGAAAGAAGGAGAAAAAAGAATAGAAAAGAAAAAAAGAAAAAGAAGCCCCTTTCTCCCCTAAACAAACCCAACCCAACCCAACCCAACCAAGGTGCAGCTTCGCCTCTTCTGGAACATTCCCCTCCCGCTCCTCCCCCGGGTCTCTGCTCGCGGCGGGGTTTTGGTCCCTCCTCACCCGCAGGACGGGGCTGGAGCCTCCCCAGGGGGCACGAATCCTCCTGGTGGGGCTGGATCCAGGGATCTGCCCTGGGAAGGACCCCCCCAGGGGCCTCTCCTGAACAAGGGATGATTGGAAGGGGAAAAAAGCAAAAAAACCCCAAAATAAATACCAAAAATGAACTAATAAAAAAAAAAAACCAACTTCAAAACAAAGAAAAAACGTCAAAACAAAGAAAAAACAGCCCCAAAACAAGTGGAAAAAACAAAAGGAGAAAAAAAAACACAAAATAAGGGAAAACAAACAAAAAGCCAAAGGAAAAAACACCAAAATAAAGGAAAACAAAAAACAAAAGGAAAATAACCAAATAAAGGAAAACAAACAAAAAAGGAAAAACCAAAATAAAGGAAGACAAACAAAAAGCAAAAGGAAAAAAAAAGAAAAGGAAAGGAAAATAAACAAAAAACAAAAGGAAAAACCAAATAAAAGAAGAAGAAAAAAAAGAAAAAAAAAGAAAAAAAAAGAAAAAAAGAAAAAAAGAAAAAAACAAGGGAAAACAAACAAAAAGGAAAAGAAAAAAATAAAGGAAAACAAAAGAAGAAAAAACCAAAATAAAGGAAAACAAACAAAAAAAAAAAAGAGAAAAAACCCCAAAATAAATAAAACAAACCCAAAAACCTCCCTTGTGAAGCACAGAGGCCCAAAGATGCCATTTTCCCCCCATTTATTAAAAACGCCTTTTTTGGGTGGAAAGGAGCTGGGAGGCAAATTGGGAGCCCCACCCCCTCTCTAATTAATCAGGACTGAGCCCTAATTAAGTCTCCAGGTGGTTCAGGGGTGGAATTGGGAGGAAAAAACCCAAAACCCAAAGAGTTTTCTGCCCCCCCCCCCCTCGCTCCCCCTCTGGGTTTCTGCCCGGACCCCCCCGGATCCCCAACCCCGCTAATTGGAGCTGCGGTTAATTGGGTCACTGCCTTAATTAGCAGCGTGGGTTGTCCCGGGGTCACAGCTCTGTCTGTGTCTGCACACGAGTGGGGAGGAGGCAGTGGGGTCAGCTTCCAGGGGCAGGGAAATTACATGTATTTTGTGTAATAAGTAAATAAAATAAATACATAAATATGATGTATAAAGGAAATATTTAATTAAATTAATAAATGAATATGCTTTATAAATGAAATAAAATAAATAAATACATAAATATGCTTTATAAAGGAAATATTTAATTTAATAAATAAATACATAGATAAATATACCTTATAAAGGAAATATTTAATTTAATTAATAAATAAATATGCTGTATAAAGGAAATATTTAATGTAATAAATAAATAAATATGCTTTATAAATGAAATAAAATAAATAAATACATAAATATGCTTTATAAAGGAAATAATAAATAAATAAATCTGCTTCATAAAGGAAATAAATACATAAATAAATACACACATAAATATGCTTTATAAAGGAAACGTTTAATTTAATAAATAAACAACTATGCTTTATAAAGGAAATATTTCATGTAATAAATAAATATGTAAATATCCCTTATAAAGGAAATATTTAGTTTAATAAATAAACAAACGTGCTCCATAAGTGAAAGGTTTAAATAAATAAATATGCTTCATGTATGAAACGTAAGTGCTTCACGAATGAAACAGTTAATAGTTAATTTAATTAATTTAGTTAATAGTGAATTTAATAAAGAAGGAAATAAATAGATAAGCTTTACAGATGAAATACCTTGTTTAATTAACACCTGTTAAACAATCAGCACGTTTATTCGTGGGGTTTTGTTAATTAATTAAGCGTGTGATTGATTTTATCTGTTCAATATTATTATTATTACTATTATTATTATTACTATTATTATTATTATTATTATCATTATTATCATTATTATCATTATTATCATTATTATCATTATCATTATAATTATCATTATTATTATCATTATTATTATTATTTTCATTTCCCAGGCCACACCCAGCCCCTCACCTCCACCTGACATTCACATCTTTGGCTCTTTAAGCGAGGCCGAAAACGCTGGAATGGGGTAAAACCCGGGAAATGGCGAATTTGGGGAAAACCACCAAATCCTGCGAGCCGTGGAACGGTTACACGGGGGTTGGGGGTTGGGTTTGTGGTGAGTTTTGTGTGGTTTATTCGGGTTTTTTTTTTTCTTTTTCCTTTATTTGGGTTTTTCCTGGTTTGGGGTTTTTTGGTTGTTTTTTTTTTCTTGTTTTTTGTTTGGTTTTTGGGAGGCTTTTTTTGGCCGTTTGTTGTGGTTTTGGGGTTTTTTTGTTGTATATTTGGGTTTTTTTTGTTGTATATTTGGGTTTTTTAATTGATTTTTGTTTTGTTTTAGGGTTTGTTTGGGTTTTGTTTGTTTCGGGCTGCGGGGCTGCAGGAAAAGGGCTCTTAATTAATCAATTAATTAATTACTCCGGTTAATGATAACTCTTAATTTAATTAATTACTCCGGTAATGATAATCCCCTCAGGGCTCTGCCTGCGGGACGAGCAGCACCTCGGGCTCATGGGATGGGGGAAGTGTAGAAAACGGTAACTCTGACGGCTTGGTTTTGGTGTGATTTGGGGTTTTTTCTTTGTTTTTTGTTTCTTTGGGGTTTTTTGCGTATTTTTCTTTTGTTTTGGGGTTGTTTTTTTTTGTTTTCTGTGGTTTTTTGTGGTTTTGTTTTGGTTTTCGTATTTTATTTTTTTTTAATTTTTAAATTTTTTTCCTTTTTTTTTTATTTTTTCCCCCATTCTCGACGTTTACACAACCCGACACCGCGCCTTCTGAAAACGCCACTTTCAGCGAAAAGTTAAAAAAAAAAAACCAAAACAAAAAACCCCACACAAACCCCCATTAATTTTCTGTAAATTTTTAATTACAAATTAATTTAATTACAAATTTTAATAATTCTAATTTTTCAATTTCAGTAATTTTTACCCCATTTCACTCCCCATCACCCCAGCACCGAACGGACTCAACTCCCTAAAAAACCCGAAATTCGGGTGTTTTAACAAGACACCAAACACCCCCCCCCGCAGACGTCACTGGCCCCGCCCACGGCGCGTGCTCCGCGATGACGTCACGGGCTGGGTGTGACGTAGCAGTAAAAGGGGAAAGAGCGAGGGGGGTGCGGAGGGGTCAACCCCGCCCTGACCCCGCCCTGACCCCGCCCTAACCCCACCCTGACCCCGCCCCGAGTAAGGGACAGCGGTGACCATTGGTACTACGAACCAACAACCTGATACCAACACCCTGACAACAACAACAACACCCTGACAACACCCTGATAACAACACCCTTATAACAACACCCTGACACCAACAACACCCTGATACCAACAACACCCTGACAACAACACCCTGATAACAACAACAACCTGATAACACCCTGACACCAACAACACCCTGATAACAATACCCTGATAACAACACCCTGATACCAACAACACCCTGACAACAGCACCCTGATAACAGCACCCTGATACCAACACCCTGACACCAACACCCTGATAACAACAACCTGACAACAACACCCTGATAACAACAACACCCTGATAACAACAACCTGACAACACCCTGATAACAACTGCACCCTGACATCAACACCCTGACACCAACAACAACCTGATACCAACAACACCCTGATAACAATACCCTGATAACAACACCCTGACACCAACACCCTGCTTTTACAACCCCTGCTACTCCTCTACTCCCCCCTGCTGCTCACACTATGAACTCCGCTGCCCCTCCCGCTACTCACACCCGCACCTCTCTCCCTGCTGCTGGGTACTACACTGCTACTCACACCCTGACTACTAACAAACACCCCGGCTACTCACACCCTGGCTACCAACACCAACACCCTGGCTACTCACACCCTGGCTAGTTACACCTCTGCTGCTGCCAACATCTACCGACACCTCCACTGCTGATAGTAACACCCCTGCTACTCACACCCATGTTACTCACACCTCTGTTACACCTCTATTACGCCCCTGTTACACCCCTGTACTCACACCCCTGTTACTCACACCCCTGTTACTCACACCCCCGCTTCACACCCCTGTTACTCACACCTCTGTTACACCTCTATTACGCCCCTGTTACACCCCTGTACTCACACCCCTGTTACTCACACCCCTGTTACTCACACCCCCGCTACTCACACCCCTGTTACTCACACCCCTGTTACTCACACCCCTGCTACTCACACCCCTGTTACTCACACCTCTTTGCTGCCGCTGCTACTCGTGGCAGGAACTCAGGATCACCCTGTGTGGAAAAGGCCTCGTGACACCATTGCCTACAACTAGTACTGCCTGCTACTAACTAACACCCCAGCTACTAACACCCCGGTTACTAACACGCCAGTTACTACCCCCCCCCCTAGTTACTCACCCCCCTATTACTCACACTCTGGTTACTCACCCCCCTGTTACTCACCCCCCCCCCCCAGTTACTCACCCCCAGTTACTCACCCCCCGTTACTCACCCCCCCACTTACTCCCCCGTTACTCACACCTCCCCAGTTACTTCCCCTCGTTACTCCCCCCCCAGTTACTCACCCCCCCATTACTCACCCCCAGTTACTCCCCCCCAGTTACTTACCCCCCCATTACTCACACCCCAGTTACTCACACTCCAGTTACTCACCTGCCCAGTTACTCCCACCCCCATTACTCACCCCCCCATTACTCACCCCTCAGTTACTCCGCCCCCAGTTACTCACCCCCCAGTTACTCAACCCCCCCAGTTACTCACCCTCCCAGTTACTCACCCCCCAGTTACTCACCCTCCAGTTACTCTAACCTCAGTTACTCCGCCCCCAGTTACCCCCCATTACTCACCCCATTACTCACACCCCAGTTACTCACACCCCCCAGTTACTCATCCCCCCGTTACTCCCACCCTAGTTACTCACCCCCCATTACTCACCCCCCAGTTACTCACCCCCCAGTTACTCTCACCCCAGTTACTCCCCCCCGTTACTAACTCCCCTGGTTACTCCCCCCCCCCCAGTTACTCACACCCCCGTTACTCCCCCCCTACTACTCACCCCCCAGTAACTCACCCCCCGTTACTCACACCCCCCCAGTTACTCACCCCAGTTACTCCCCATTTACTCCCCCCCGTTACTCACCCCCCTCCTTTGCTCCCCCCGCTCCCCCTCCCTCCTCCTCCCCTCCCCCCCGTTCCCTCCCGCGCTGCTCCTGCGCGTAACCCCCGCGGTGCCGCCACCGCCGTTCCCGCCCCCGGAGCTGCCGCACGATCCCGCGGGGGTCTCGTGGGGGGGTCTGAGCCCCCCAGAGACACCCCCGGAGGCTGGGGGGTGGTGTGGGTTATAGGGGGGATGCCCTCGGCCCAACCCCGCAGCATCGCCCCGTGCGGGGCTCGGAACATGTACGCGGGGTGCGGGGGGATGCGCGGGAAGGCTCCGCGGCGGCGCTGGGGTGTCCGGTTGCTGTGCAGGGGTTTAAATAATTTAAATTTGAATTTATTTCGTGTGCTCACCAGCACTGGTGTGCTTGTGCTGGCATTTGTGTGGTTATTATCTGTTAATTTGTGTTAATTGCAGCGCTGCTGATCCCGACAGCTCTATGTGCTGGTGCTATGAGCAACTGCATCTATGTACTCACTGAGATGTACATCTATAGGCTTTGTTTATCGGCATGATTTGCATCTGAGTATTTATATCAATTGTACATCTACGTGCTTACTCGTATAGTTATACTTCTATTTCTACATACTTATTTATTTTAAAATTTACATTTATATACTTATTTATATTATTTAAATCTACATCTATACACTTACATTTATATTTATACTTTTAAAATATATATTTTTTCTATATATATAAATATATATATACTATATATACTTACATTCACATTTATACTAATTTAAATTTACTTATCTATATACTTGCATTTATTCATGTTTAAATTTACATCTATATATTATTCTTATTTACATCTTTATGTTTAAATGTACGTCTTTATATATTCTTACACTTTTTATAGTGATATATATTTATACTTACATTTATACTTCTATTTATACTTACATTTTTACGTGTGGATATTTATATTTTTATAGTTATATTCATACTTCTATTCGTACTTCTATTTATACTTACACATACGTATATTTTATATTTTATATTTTATATTTTATATTTTATGTTTTATGTTTTATGTTTTATTTTATATTTTATATTTTATTATTCATGTTATATTTTAAAACTTTTTAATATTTTATATTTTGCATTTTATACTTTGTCTTTTATATTTTTTATTTTGTATTTTATATTTTATTTATATTTTATTTTTAAATATTTTTTACTATTTTATATTTTGTATTTTGTATTTTATATTTTATTTCCTTTTTATATTTTATTATTTATATTTTATTTCTATTTTGTATTTAAAACATTTTTTACTATTTTGTATTATATATTTTGTATTTCATATTTTACATTTTATATTTTGTATTTCGTATGTTATATTTTATATTCTATTTTTTATATTCTAATTTTTATATTTTATATTTCATTTTTTATATTTTATTATTTATAATTTATATTTTAAATTTTTTTTTACTATTTCATATTTTGTATTTTATATTTCATATTATATTTTAAAACTTTTTCTCCTTCTTTTCGTATTTCACTTGGCATAGTTACCTCTATATTCATCCTGGTATTTACCCTTCCCCCTCTCCCTGCCCGTTATCCCGCTGTTGTTATCCCGTTGTTATCCCGCTGTTATCCCGTTTTCATCCCACCCTTTCCCCCTCTTTCCCCTCTCAGGTCTGTCACCATCGCAGCTTTCGGCACCGAGCGGGACGGGGGTTGCTCTGCGGACCCCGCGGCGCCCACCCTGTTCCGGACCTACCTGGCCCGCAGCGCTCTGGTTTCGCACTTGGACCGCAGCCCCCCCGCGGGTCCGGTTCCGGCTCTCACCGAGTACCGAGCCCGGATCTTCGGGAATGTTCCCCTGGTGGTGCACGACTGCCCCGGCTGGGTGAGAGACCCCTCCCCATCATCCCCATCATCCCCATCATCCCCATCATCCCCATCCCGGACACCGACACCCCCTCCGCAGGGCAACCTCACCCTGCTCCTGGGCCACCGCGGTTCGGTGGGGGTTGGGTTGCTGATTTAATCCTAAAACGGGCCCTACAAATATCTACCTACAGTTAAATATCTTTTTTTTTCTTTTTTTTCTTTTTTTTCTTCTTTTTTTTTCTTCTTTTTTCTTTTTTTTCTTTTTTTTTTTTTTCTTTTTTTTTGTGGTTTTTTTTTCGGTTGGTTTCTTTGTTTTATTGTTACTTTGGTTTTTTTTTGTTTTTTTTTTTTTTTAGGTTTTGGCTTGGTTTGGCAAATATCAGTTTTCCCATCTTTGCAAGAAAAAAAAAACCAAAACCAAAACCAAAACCAAACGTGGTCAAGATCTGCTGATCTTGCAAGATAAATCATTTTGCTTTTTCATGGTAATGAGTCATCACGCACGAGCGTTGTTTCCTTCATTTGAAGGTTAAAGAAAAAAAAAAAAAAAGAAAAAAAAAAGAGTTTTGGGCAGTGTCCCAGTTAGTGAGGGAGGTACCTCAGCGATGGGGGTGTGGGCAGAGCAGTGGTTATGTGAGAAGTGATGCTGGTAATATCTATTAAATAATATTTAATATCCAATTAATAGCCTTAAAAAAAAATTAAGTTTACCAGCTTTTAGAAATTAAACCCATAATTCTATCCTCAGGTTGATTTTTGCAGTGCTGGGAGGGAAACTGTTGTGGGTTTGGGGTTTTTTTGGGGGGGTTTTGGATTGTTGGGGTTTTAATTTGGTTTCGTTTTGGTGTTTTCCAGGGTTTTGTTTGTTTGGGGTTTTTTCTGGGGTTTTGCACAACCTCCTGAACTCTGACTTTGTAGGAATCGTGCCATGGGATGGATGGGTGAGGGAGGTGGGAAGGGAGCCAGGGGTGGGGGCAGGAGTGAGGGCCCGGGTGGGGGGTTCAGCTCCTGTGGTTTTTAAGTTGTTCCCTGGGTGTTTCTTGCTCCTCCGTGGATCAGATCCCTGTGGATCTCACCTCGATTTGCCCTGGAGGTGTCAGCTTCTTGGTGTCTGGGGCGTTTCATGTCTGAGGCCTCTTGTTCCCCCCTTCCCAGCTGGAGGAGGCAGGGGATGGATTGCTGGGAATCAGGAGGAGCAGTTGGCATTCTTCACTTGTTCTGAGAGAAGCTTCTCCTGGCTGGGGTGACCCTGATCAGGGGTCTCTCTCCCATCCTTTGGATGCTTGAGGTTTGCTGCATCCTGGGGGGCCTTGCTGGAGAAGTGGCAGAGGATGACAGAAAGCCTGGGCTGATGTTGCTTCAAGTCATGCTCCTCATGGAAAAGGATTCTCCTTGGGGTTGCTCTTTGTCCTGGAAAAGCAGTGTGGCTGTGACCTTAGAAGTTCTTTTGTTCTCACCCCCTGCTGCCATGCCCAGGGATCCCTCCCACAGCTCAGGGTGCTCCAAGCCCCATGCAAGGTGTCCATAAAAGCTTCCAGGGATGAGGCAACCATAATTAATGCTCCTCGACTTAATCAGCAAGGAATCATGGAAGGGTTTGGGTTGGAGGGGACCTTAAAGCTCATCCAGTCCCAGCTGGACAATCCAGGGACCCCTCCCCAGCCCAGGGTGCTCCAAGCCCCATCCAACCTTCAGCACTGCCAGGGATGGGGCAGCCACAGCTTCTGGGGGCAACCTGGGGCTCAGCACCCTCACCCCAAAGGATTTCTTCCTCATGTCCAACCTCAATCTCCCCCCTCTCATTTTAAGGCCAGCACCCCTTGTCCTGTCACTCCACGCCTCTGTCAAAAGTCCTCCCCCCGAGATTTCTTGTTTTGTTCAGGAATTATGATCTTCTTGATGCCATTATCCCAGAATCCCAGGATGTTTAGGTTGGAAGAGACCTCCAAGCTCATCCAGTCCAACCTTTGACCAACACCACCACCAACCACCAAACCCTGTCCTTAGGGACCAGCTCCAAATGCCTTTTAAATGCCTCCAGGGATGGGGACTCCACCACTCTCCTGGGCCATTCCAGTGCCTGACATGATGATGTTGAGGATCTCTTGGTGTCTCTCTGTTGTTCTCCAGCAGCTGCCAAAACGTCCTCATGCAGTGATGGGTTAGAGAAGCATGACAGGTCTGGTCCAGGCAGTCAGTGGGAGAAATTCTTTTCTCTGAGGGCTGGAGTGCTTGTCCTTGGGCACGATGTCATCATCAGCAGAGATGACACGGGCACGTTGTGGAGATAAATAGGTATGGGATGTACCTTTCTTAATCTGGGGACAAAGTGCCCCTGTTTCCAGGACCAGGTTGGTTTCTCTGTGTCCATCACTGGGTGAGTCCCCATGTCCTGCCCCACATCTCCAAAGCAGCATTGCCCACCCTGAACTGCAGAGGACAAACAGACAAGTGGGATGTGAAGAACTGGGGAAAATGTGTGTGTGTGCTGACATCCATGGTGAATATTGTGGTTTTAAGATACTGTAAGACAATCACAGAACCAGAGGATGGCTGAGGTTGGAGGGAGCTCAGAGCTCATCCCCTCCAGCCCCCCTGCCATGCCCAGGGACACCTCTCATCCAGCCCAGGTTGCTCCCAGCCCCATCCAACCTGGCCTTGAACACCTCCAGGGAGGGGGCAGCCACAGCTCCTCTGGGCAATCTGTTCCAGAGTCTCAGCACCCTCCTGATGAAGAACTTCTTCCTCAGATCCAGGCTGAACCTCTTCTCCTGCACTTTCCATCCATTTCCCCTTCTCCTCTGCTTGGACACTCTGATGCAAAGTCCCTCTCCATCCTTCCTGGAGGTTCCCTTCTGTAAGTTCTTTAGGGGTCTGGTTGCCATTCCACTGTCCTGGTGCAATCTGCAGCTTCAGTCCCTTCACACTGGATTTTCCTCTGTCTATGTGCAAGTGAAAACTGCAGGGGAAAAAAAAATAGAGGCAAGATTTGTAATGTCTGATGGCAGGTGATTCTTCCCCCACTTCATGCTGAAGCATTCAGCAGCTGCAGTTCATATTTTGGTGATTTTTAATTGTCATCATCATTTAATTACGATGCTGGGAAATACATGGACAAAAAAATGGACAGAAACTGAAACTGAAAGAAATGTGAAAGGAAGGAAACGTCACTGTGAGTGTCCTCCTGTCTGACTCACCTCTCATGTTCTCTGCTCAAAGGACAGGACACTGTTCCATCCCTGGGCTTGGGAAATCTTCATCTTTTTAATTATTTTCCTCTGTGAGGCACCTCTTGGGTTGCTTTTCTTTTTCCCCAGGGAACAGCACCTCCAGCATCATTTTTACATCACCCCTTTCCCAAGAGCAGGGCAAAATCCAGGGGGTGGGGATGGATGCTGCGATGTGTTTGTACCTCACAGCATGAAAAGATGTTTTTCTGCCTGCTTTCTTTTTCTATTTGTCTGATTGGGTTTTGTTGGTTTTGGATTTTTGTTTTTTTTTTCAGTTCCTTGATCCCTGGGGTGAAGGCTGCCACCCCTTAACCTGTCTGAATGTAAAGGAATCTGATCCACTCTTAAATTTTACTTATTGCTTTAAGTAATCCACTCATATTACTGCCTCAATAAAGAACCCTGTAGCTTGCAACTTTAAATTTTTCATCAATATCTCATCCTTTCTCATTTTTGAGCTTGTTTCTCTGGAGTTGTCAGTTTACAACAAGTGGGGCTATCCCAGAAAATCATTTTCCATCCTGCCTTCTTCATTTTTGCTTCTCACAAATAATTATTAAGTTGCTTTGTGAGAGAGAGGACAACACAGGACAATGCTGGCCTTCATTAGCTTTGTTTCTGGGTCAGCTCAACCAGTTGAAGCTGTTTTGGAAAGGGCTTGAGTGAAAAATGGCATTCCAGGGCTGTGGGACTGAATTCCCCTGATTTCTGAAGATTTCCTAGAATTTATTTCTCCTGTGCTGTTTGCTGCTGAGCTGAGCAAGTTCAGGGTTTTAGCAAGTTACAGGGGTTATGGACACAACATTTGTTCTGTTGTGGATGTGATTGGATGAGAAATCACAGGGAAACCTTGAAAAAAGTGGGGGAGGTTCTGGTCTGTGGAGTGGAGAGCTCTGCAGGAAAGAAGGTTCTGCTCCTGGAGGTTTCTCTAAAAAGGGTCTGTGAAGGGGTCCTGGAAGATGCAATTTCCAATATTCCCAGTGCATCCCCCTTGGATCCTGGGGGAATCCCAGAGGAAGGGTCCTCAGGGGTGTCCAGGCTGCCCCAAAGAGCTTTCTTTTGGGTCTGGTTGGAGGTGGGGATGCTGGCAGCAGCTTTCAGAAGGAGCGTGGGCATAGCAGGGGCAGGCTGGGTTTCACTGCCCTGCCATAAAGGCATTCAGAAATAATGTTTTTACAAAGCAAGCATTATCCTCTTGAGGGGGCATGTGGGTTTTTTGGGGGTTTTTCTGTTGGGTTTTTTTTTGTAGGAAAAAGGTCTTCGTTGTCTCTGAGGCTTTGTTTTCAACATTAGTGCTTGAGGAGAATGGTTTAGTGATGTGCAGAGAACATAATGTGTCATGGAGACACGCATGGAAAAAATGGGGCTTCCTCCTATGGGGAGCAGCAGTTATAATTAATAAGCTCATATTATAATAGCCTTAGCAGTGCAGTTGGGTTTTATTTTCCTTTTTTCACTGCCTTTCCTGGGAATTGGGCTGCCCAAGAGCAGGCAGCACCATGAGGAGCAGCTGGCAGATTTCACAGATGGACCCTGGGGTTAAAGTTATTCCTGAACCTGAACTACTGTTCATCATCTCAAGAACCTGCCCCTGTCCTTCCTGCATGAAATCTTCCCCAAAAGCCACCCCCAGATGCTCAGTGACACCTTGGGCAAATTCATTGTCAGAGGGTGTTTATTTTTAAGTTCTTATGTCCATGTTTTAATGTTTTGGTAGAAGACCTGATTTTAGGAAGTGGAACTAGGTTGGAACTGGATGATCTTTGAGGTCCCTTCCAGCCCAACCACTTGATGTCTGAAATACAGATGTTTTGGGGGGGGATTTTCCTAGCACCGAGGAGCTGCACACTCTATTATTTGTTTCATATTTTACTCTTAAACCTTTCTTATGCTAAACGTTCACATATCTCCTAAAAATTCTCTGTTGATGCTCATTAGGTAAATTGGATTAAAGCTGTCCTGTGAAAATTCTCTATTTCTGTCTGGCCATGCCATCAGGCTCTGCTGGCTGCCCCAAAGCCTTGCAGCTGGTGGCCTTACTAGAACTGTTGAACTTGTCTCTATCTCTTTACTTGATATTCTTAGCACAGCCTGAATGGTTGTCTTAAAAGCTGGTGGAAGTTTTCCTTAGCCTGGGATTATAATGGTCTCTGAGCTGACTGAAAAAGCAAATACCAAAAGCAGTGCTCCTGGCAACACAGTGAATGATGGAACAGCTATTTTTTGCCATTTGTTATTTGCTTGTCATTTTCTTCTTACAGAACAGGGATGTCAGTGAAGGAAATTAATAGGAATACCTCATACACCTCAACTTTATTTCCTGACTAATTTCTTTTTTGTGAAGACAAGACCTGCAGTGTGTATGATGAGCACTGACATCCTTGGCAAATATTTGCCAGCTGAGACGTTTGAGTGAAGTGTGTGCTGCTTCTCACGGTGAAGAGCCACAGGTTCCAAACAATGTCTCTCTTAAAGTCATCAAAAGCTGTGTTGACATTTCCAGCCCCTTGTTGAGACCCTGTAATCTTTCTATATGTGTTCTCATGGTCCCTGT
Organism: Archilochus colubris; assembly: GCA_023079485.1. NCBI lineage: Eukaryota > Metazoa > Chordata > Aves > Apodiformes > Trochilidae > Archilochus > Archilochus colubris. The sequence goes on from CM041115.1 coordinate 70,986,333, forward strand.
CTGTAATGCTCTTGTTTCTGTCACCTGTTCTTCAGAAATCACATTGGACTCTCCCAGCTCTTGGAGGCTCAGTCTGGGGCTTGTTCATCATCATCATCATCTTCATCAGTGATCCAGATGAGGGGACGGAGTGCTTCCTAAACATGTTTGTAGACAGCAGAAAACTGGGTAGGAGTGTTGAAATTCTCAAGGGTAGGAAGGGTCTGCAGAAGCATCTGGACAGGATGGATCCATGGGATAAGGCTCCACAGAGGTATGGACAGGATGGATCCATGGGATGAGGCTCCACTGAGGTCTGGACAGGATGGATCCATGGGATAAGGCTCCACAGAGGTATGGACAGGATGGATCCATGGGATGAGGCTCCACTGAGGTCTGGACAGGATGGATCCATGGGATGAGGCTCCACTGAGGTCTGGACAGGATGGATCCATGGGATAAGGCTCCACAGAGGTATGGACAGGATGGATCCATGGGATGAGGCTCCACAGGACAGGATGGATCCATGGGATGAGGCCCCACAGGACAGGATGGATCCATGGGATGAGGCTCTACAGAACAGGATGGATCCATGGGATGAGGCTCCACAGGACAGGATGGATCCATGGGATGAGGCCCCACAGGACAGGATGGATCCATGGGGTTGATGCCACTTTTGAGAAGCTGCAGCAGGACAAGTGGCAGGTCCTGCCCTGGGGTCACCCCAAGCCCAGGCAATGCTCCAGCCTTGGGGCAGAGCAGATGGAAAGTGCCTGGGGGAAAAGGAGCTGGGGGTGAACATGAGCCAGGGGTGCCCAGGTGGCCAAGGTGGCCACCAGCATCCTGGCTGGGACCAGCACTGGGGTGGGCAGCAGGAGCAGGGCAGGGATGGTCCCCATGTGCTGGGCACTGGGGAGGCTGCACCCCCAATCCTGGGGTCAGCTCTGGGGTCCTCAGGAGCAGGAGGACATTGAGGGGAGTTGGACTTGGTGGTCTCAGAGGTCTTTTCCAACCCTGAAAATTCTAAAAAAAAAAAAAAAAAAAAAAATTCTAAATAATGATTTTTTGCTCCAAGCCCCATCCAACCTTCAGCACTGCCAGGGATGGGGCAGCCACAGCTTCTGGGGGCAACCTGGGGCTCAGCACCCTCACCCCAAAGGATTTCTCCTCTCCATCTCCCCTCCTGCAGCCAGAAGCTTTTGTCCCTGTTCCTATCAGTGCAGACCCTGGCATAAATCTCTCCATCTTAATTTCCTCTCCTTTGAAGTCCTCACTCAAGTACTGACCATGAGTCATGCACGGTGAGTTGGAGAAGAGAGCTTGGTGAAGTGATCAGAGTTCTCATCCAGAGGATGATGGTGCTGGGTGCCCCAGAGAAGCTGTTTTGAAGCAGACACATAGAAAAAAAAAACCAAAGAAACCCACAGGCCCAGGTGATGGAACTGGTGTTTGGAGGCTGATAAATAAACAGCCTGGTTCTGTGTCACCCTCACCCTGAAACGTTGGGTATGAATTGCTGCAAACCTCACCACACAGGATGCTCTGGTTTATCATGAAGTAATTAAACTTATAAGTGTTTATATGGTTTGTGTATTTTATATTATTTAATATTTACAAAGTATTTAATATATTATATATATAATTACACAATATATATATATAAATATAAAATTAAAGGAATAAATAAAGATATTTATTGTTTGCTACAGTGAGCAGCTACAATGTTCTCCTAGCATGACAAAGCATGAATTCTGCTGCTTGTTGCACATCTTCAAATGAAAGATGAAGTTAGAAAAAAAAAACCAACAAACCTCTGTAAGGCTTTGCATTAACAGGGTTTTTGTTTGTTTGTTTGTTTGTTTCCTTTCTGCTTAGGACGTGTTTGACAGTGACTGGTACACCTCCTGCAGGCTGCTGGGAGGGGCTGATGTTGTTGTGATTAAATACTCAGTTAATGACAAGGCTTCATTCCAAGGGCTGAGGGACAGCTACCTCCCCATGGTGCAGCAAGCCCTCACCCACTGCTCCATCCCCGTCATCATTTCTGCTCTGGGAGCAAGGAAAAACGGTGTGTCTGACTCTGCCTCTTCTCACCCTGCTTAATTAACCCTGCTAATTAACCCCTGACCTTTCCTAGTGGGGCTGAGAGACACAGAGGGGGGTGAGGCTGTGAGGAGGGCAGGGTGTAGCTGGAGTAGAGCTGTAGTAGAGCTGTAGTACAGCTGTGGTAGAGGTGCAGAGCATCTCTGGGGTAGCTGTGGGATACCTAGGGCTTAACTCTGTGGCAGGATATGGGCTTAGTATAGCTGTAGTAGAGCTCTGGTATAATTCTGGGATAAACTCAATATAGCTATAGTATAGCTCTGGTATTGTAGTAGTAGAGCTCTGGTATAATTCTGGTTTAGGTTTAGTATAGCTATAGTATAGCTCTGGTATAGCTGTAGTAGAGCTCTGGTATAATTCTGGGTTAAATTTAATACAAATGTAGTAGAGCCCTGGTATTTTTGTAGTATAGCTCTGGTATAATTCTGGTTTAGATTTACTATAGCTATGGTATAGCTCTGGTATAGCTGTAGTAGAGCTCTGGTAGAATTCTGGGATAAATTTAATATAGATATAGTATAGCTCTGGTATTGTAGTAGTATATATCTGGTATAATTCTGGTATAGCTGTAGTATAGCTCTGGGATAGATTTAGTATAGCTATAGTATAGCTCTGGTATAATTCTGGGATAATTTAATATAGATATAGTATAGCTCTGGTATAATTCTGGTTTAGATTTAATATAGCTATAGTATAGCTCTGGTGTAGCTGCAGTATAGCCATAGAGTAACTCAGAAATAATTCTGGCCTAGCTGTAGTAGAGCTGTGCTATAGCTCTGCTGTAGCTATAGTATATGTATAGAGTGTCTCTGGTATAGCTATGGAATGCCTATGTTTTAACTCTTACAGACATCATATAGCTCAGGTATAGCTATGGTATAGTTCTGGTGTAGCTTCCATGTATCTCAGGAGTAGCTGTGGTACAGATCTGGGAAAGCTCTGCTGTATGTGTGGTGTGGGTGTAGTAAAGCTCTGGTATAGGAGTAGTATAGGTCTAGTATAGCAGAGGTGTAGCTCTGGTGTATCTGTGGTGTACCTCTGGCACAGTGTAGGTACAGTATGGCTAGTGTGTAGGTTTGGTGTAGGTAAGGTGTAACTGTGGTGTAGCTGTGGAGTAGCCATGGCAGAGGAGTTGTGTGGCCCTTGCATAGCTATGGTATAGTTTGGTGTTATCTGTGGTATAACTCTACTATAGCTATAGTATAGCTCTTGTATAGATGAGGCACAGCTGTGCTGTAGGTGTTAGCTGGGTATAGCTATAGCAGAGCTCTGGTGTAGCCATAGCTATAGTATAACCGTGTGTATCTATGGTATGGTTATGGTATAGCTATAGAATATCTCAGTATAGCTGTGATACAGGTCTAGTATAGCTTTTGTGTAGCTCTGGTGTAGCTATGGTGCAGCTCTGGTGTAGCTCCCTTATAGTATACCTTTGGTATAGCTGTGATATTACTCCACTACAGATAATGTATAGCTGTAGTACACATATGGTATAGCTCTCCTGTAGCTCTGGTATAGCTAAAGTACCAGTTTGGTGGTGTAGCTCTGGTATACTTATGGTATATGTATGATGTACCTCTGCTATAGCTCTACTCTAGCTATGGTATGGCTCTGGGGTAGCTATTGTATATCCTTAGTATAGATGTAGTAAACTGTTTAGTATAGATATACTACAGTCACCTATAGCTAAGGTATGGCTATGGTGTAGCTCTGGTGTAGCTGTCACCTCTCTCTGGTGTAGATACTGACCGGGTAGCTTTGATGTAGCTGAGGTGTATTCCTCTAGTACAACTGTTGTAGTGCATACCTCTGGTACAGTGGTAGTACAGCTGTTGTACAGCACTTGTCAGCCTGTAGTACAGCTGTGGTAGGGCTGTAGTAGAGCTGTAGTGCAGTTCTATAGGGCTGGTGTAGGGGTGGTGTAGCTGTAGTATAACTCACTCCTCATCATCTCCAGGTTGTCTGCCTGGCTCTCTTCTTGATTTCCCTTTGGTCTTCTGAGTCAGGGGGGGAATAAGGTTTTTTGGTTGGTTGGTTGGTTTCTTTGTGGTTTTGTTTTGATTTGTTTTGGGTTTTTGGTTTTTTTGTTGGTTGTTTTTTTTTTCCCCTAAAGCCCTGAATGCAAAACTTGTGTGGGGTCTCGGTTACTTTGTGAGTTTGAGTACAACAAGTGTTTCTGAGCATCCCTCCTGGTGTGAGTAGGGAACGTGATGGATGTCCACGTAGGCTTTTATTTTATTTATTTAACAGTAATATTTTGTAATACTATACTACTGTATTATATATAACATTTATTTAATAATAATACTTTATAGTATGCAAAGATACATGAAGTCTGTCTGTGAATGCATACTGATAAAGAACCCTCCAACAATTGTATATTTATTTTGTTTCCTTTGGTACTGACCACACCTCTTTATGCTCTAATTTATAAGCAGTAAATCTGCTATTCTGGAGGGAAAATTCTTCTCCTCCCATCACCTCTTCCTACACTTTTTACGTGTGTGTATGCACCAATCTGAGCGTCTCCACCACTGGCGTTTTTCTTTTCCACTTAATTTAATTTTTTTTTAATTTTTTTTTAATGTCTTCCTCCCTAAATAATGTGGCTGTGGGAGGAGTGGGGCTCTCCAGCCCCTCCAGGTCTTCCTGGGAGCTGCTGGGGCAGGCTGCAGTGCACACACAGAGCTCTGGTGGTATGTGTGAACACAGCAGTTTGCTCACACAGATCTTAATCCTCCCTGGTGGCAAGGGGTGCTGCCAAAAGCCATTTTTGCACAGAAAGCTGTGTTCTGACTTACCAGTCGCAGGGCAGAGTGGATCAATGCCAGGCATGGGTGGCTCATCCATGATTTTTATCAGTTAACCAGCATCAGCTTCCAAAATATTTGTTCTGGCATTAAAAAAAGTTTGGGTTGTTGGGTTTTTTTGTTTGTTTGGTTGGTTGGTTTGGGGTTTGTTTTGTCTTTTTTTTCTTTAATTAAACCCCATCCTTCAGGATCTGCAGGCTGGCACAGCCAAGATTGCTGGAACTTTTCTTGTTCTCTTCCTGCACAGGAAGACCATGCTAATTAATCAGGTTTTAAGGGTGACATTAATGACTGGCAGCACCTGGAGGCTCACTCAGCACCTGAGCATATCAGGGTGCTGCAGCCCTCAGCCAAACTGCTCTGATTTTCTGCCTTCAGGAAGCTGAATGTGAATTAATGCTGATGCAATGTAAGCTGGTTTTTGTAAAGCAGCTATTATTGTGAATTAATGATAACTTTGGGGTGGGGTTTTTGTTTTTGGTGTTATTCAGATGTTTCTTGCTACGAAATAGCTGTGTCTCCACTTCCCTTCTGGCTCTTTTCTGAATAGTACAACTGTAGGGTTGTTTGGGAAGCTAAATATTCTGGATTACTTCCCAAAAAATGAAGTGAAATTTTGTGTGAGAGAAAAGATGTGAGTTTTAGAGTGAGAGAAAGGATGCGTGGAGAAATCCTAAATATTTCCAGACTGTTGGTAAGTCAGCACTTGGGAACAAATCATAAAAGTTCCCCAAGTAAGTTTAAATTATTCGTCTTCTGGTTGACATAAGAAGTGGTGATTGTGTTATTTCTTAAGCTCCCAGAAACAGTCAATTAAAAATTTGCCCCAGGAAAGGAGACAGCATAATATTCATTTCTCAGAGCTTTCAGGTTCCTTGTGGCTTAATTAGGAGTGTCCTAAATTAGTCAGCAACACCTTTGTACCCTCATCACAAGCAAGGTGTTGAGCACACCAAATATAAATAACTCTGATGATGCTTTTCCCCATCCCCCATGCTCCACTGGTGACAGAAAGTACAGCCTTTATTAGGCTATAATAAACTTCCCAAAAATGTTGCTTTGTCGTTAATTTTTTAATTAATTAATTAACCTCCCCCAGCAGTGCCCTGCACTTGTCCCTTGTGCACCTCAGACAGGAGGGGCTGTGTGACCACCTCGGAGGGGGTGCAGCTGGCCAAGGAGCTGGGGGGCACCTACCTGGAGCTCCAGACTCTCAATGACTTCTACGTCCAGAAGTGCTTTGGAGGAGTGGTGAGTGGCACTTCTCATAACAGCCTTCCCTATTTTTATTTGTTTATTTCCCATTTATTATTGCCTGCTCCATAGAATTAGGGACCTAACCCTTAAGGACAGGGTTTAGTGGTTGATGATGGTGTTGGGCTGGATGAGCTTAGAGGTCTCTTCCAACCTAAACACCCTGGGATTCTGGGATGATTTCCCCTTCAGTTTTATGAGCTGTTCTTAAGTTCAGCCTTTTTAATAATTTTTTTTGTTGCCATTTCTATTATTTTCCTGGAACTTTTTGGTTGCTCTCCCAGTGTCGTTCAGGCTGGAACAAATAATTTCTTCCAGCAGAAGGATTCATTATTTCATGGCACTGTAGTTCATTATCTAGAGTTATTAAGGATTCATTATTTCATGGAACCATGACAGTTGGAAAAACACTCCAAGATCACCAAGTCCAACTATCAACCCAACCCACCAACCAACTAAAAACATGTCCTGGAGTGCCACATCCACACCTTGTTTTTTTAATCCCTCCAGGGATGGTGGGGACTCCATCACCTCCCTGGGCAGCCTGGGCCCCTCTTTCCATGAAGAAATTGTTGTTAATCTCCAACCTGCACCTCCCCTGGTGCAACTTTGGGTCTCATCCCATCACCAGTTATGTGGGAGAAGAGACCAACCCTCCCTCCCCCAGGATCCAGACCCCTTTCAGGTGGTTGTCCAGAGCAATAAGACCACCACCACCACCCCTGTTGTTGTCCCTGGTGTGTAGGTAGAGTGCGTTTCCCATGGGATTTGGTGGAACTTGTGATGTCTGGCAAATTATTTATTAGGCCAGTTATTTATTAGGCCCCTTCATTCCCAATTTAAAAATAAAAAACAAGCTGGAGGGCTTGGCTTTGGGTTTGCTATAGAGTGTAGCCCTTAGAGGACCTGATGGAAAATATAATTAGCCTCAAGCTCAAGAAAGTTGCATCAGGATGGATTTCTTTATATGATGAACACTGTTTATGGTGCATAAGTTTACTATGGAAAAGAAAAAAAAAAAAAAGGTTTCACAGCATTGTCCAGGCTGACTTAATTTAATAATCCCCTTTGGGAAATTAATTTTATAACGAGTTTATTGAACTGAGAAGACTTTGTCTCCCCTTGTCAGAAGGGACATGACACAGATTATTACACATTACCCACCAAGTCCTGTTCTCTGTAATTCTGTAATTAGCACCTGGGGAAGCTGGTAAAATTAATACCTTTGTGCCTGTCATTTCTGGGTGGGTGAAACGGGAGAGAATTACCCCCTACCAGCTGAGTAAAAAGCCTTTTAAATTCTGCTGATTCCAGCTACATTTAGCTGCTGCTGTTCTGGGTGACTGTTCTCCATCCTGCAAACAGCATCTGCTTGTTTGATGTCCACGTCGTTCATAAATAATTAGAATTTTTATTATTTTTTAAAGAAAAAAAAACCCCATGTCTTGTGTTCTAGCTGGAATATTTTATGATCCAAAGCCTGAACCAGAAGTCCTCTGAGAAAATGAAGAAGAGGAAAAAGATGCAGAAGTGCCCTGGAGTCCAGCCCCCTCAGCTAGAGCAGCCAGGTCTGCTTCGTTACCATCCCTCATTACCTGTGCCACATGCTTTGCCTAATTAACATCTGGCAATCATCCTGTGGGGGCCGTGCTGTGTTTCAGCTGCATCACCTTCTGGTGATGGTTGGATTAACCTGGGGAGAGCTGTGGAGGAATATGTCACATAGCCAGGGGACTGCAATTAATTCCAGCCAAGAAAAACATGAGGAGCAGTTTTGCAGGTGAAAAGGTGAATGGGTAAAAGCTGCACACCAGAGCTCTGCGGGTTAATTACAAGGAAAGACACTGCAGCTTCTGTTCTTTTTGCTATTTGGCATTATCACTGAGCAGTATGTTTCTGTTTGCTGCCAGGGAAGCAGGGGAGAGGTGCATGGCCCTGCTCGTGGCTCCTGAGCATCCCTGTCACTTGTGCAGTGAAATAAGGACTGGCACTGCCCCTCAAAGTGTTCTTCTCTTCTCTTATTTACTGGAAATCGGCTCACATCCTCTAGGTTTGGGAGGTTTCTCTCAAAAGGGCACTAAGGAGTTTTCATAAAAGAATGGACTCTTTAATAAATTGGGTGTTTCCTACCTTTGTTGTTTTACTATGCTGAATATTTCCATTTTTAAGGGCATTTTCCTATTTTATAATACTTCTTGTTTCATTGAACTAAATATTTCCATTTTTAAGTTAATTTCCCTATTTTATAGTCCCTCTTGTTTTACTATACTATATATTCCCATTTTAAGAGCATTTTCCTATTTTACAGTATTTCTTGTTTTACTAAACATTTCCCTTTTTAAGAGCATTTCCTACTTTATAAGTTTCTGGTTTATGGCGCTAAATTTTTCCATTTTAAGAGCATATTCCCATTTTATATTAGCTTTTACTTTACTATACTAAACATTTCCGTTTTAAAGAGCATCTTCCTATTTCACAGTATTTCTTGTTTTAGTGAACCAAATATTTCCATTTTTAAGAGCATTTTTAGATTTTATACTACTTCCTGTTTTACTAAGCTACTTCCATTTTTAAGTTGACTTTCCTGTTTTACAATACTTCTTGTTTTACTACACTAAACATTTCCCTCTGACGATAATTTTCCTACATTTCCATTTTTAAGACCATTTTCCTATTTTACCCCAACCTCCACCACCATTCTCCCTACCACCACTCACCACACACTGTTCCTTCACCATTTTTGGGTCGGTTTTGCCGTTTTTCCTTCACCTTTTTTTATGGCCCATCCCTTACCCCCTCCGCGGGTGTCTCGGGTGGGTGCCTCGGGTGGGTGTCTCAGGGATGTGTTCTCCTCCTCAGGACCCCTCAGGTGGGTGTTTCAGGGATGTGTTCTCCTCCTCAGGACCCCTCAGGTGGGTGTCTCAGGGATGTGTTCTCCTCCTCAGGACCCCTCTCCCCATCCCTTCCTCCTCTCCCACAGGGAAGATGCCGATCCTGCTGCCCGAGCCCTCCCGCTTCGCCGCCGACCTGCGGGGCCTCCTCCTGGGCGGCTGCCCCTGCTCCGACGTCGCCTTCCTCCCCGAGGACCTCAGCATGGTGGTGCCAGCCCACCGGGTCATCCTCTGCTCCGCCAGCCCCCTCTTCACCCTGCTCTTCGGGGTACAGAGCCCCCAGGACCCCACGGAGGAGGCGATGGTGCGAGCGGCGGGCGGGCTCTTCATGGTGCAGCCTGGGGATGCCTTCCCTGGGGACCATCAGCAGCTCCCCAGCACCAGGGTGGTGGTGAAGGACCCCATCTTCTGCTCCTGCCTCACAGACATCCTTCACTTCATCTACTCAGGTAACACACACCAAGCTCTGATGGCTGCTGGATGAGGGGTGTGTGGTGGGGGTCACCCTGAGGAGCCCTTCCCTGGCGTTGGTGTCACCCTGAGGAAACTTTCCCTGGTGTTGGTGTCACCCTGAGGAACCCTTCTCTGGGGTTGGTGTTGGTGTCACCCTGAGGAACCTTTCTGTGGTGTTGGTGTTGGTGTCACCCTGAGGAACCCTTCTCTGGTGTTGGTGTTGGTGTCACCCTGAGGAGCCCTTTTCTGGGGTTGGTGTTGGTGTCATCCTGAGGAGCCCTTCTCTGGTGCTGGTGTTGGTGTCACCCTGAGGAACCCTTCTCTGGGGTTGGTGTTGGTGTCACCCTGAGGAACCTTTCCCTGGTGTTGGTGTCACCCTTAGGAACCTTTCTCTGGTGTTGGTGTCACCCTGAGGAACCCTTCTCTGGGGTTGGTGTTGGTGTCACCCTGAGGAGCCCTTCTCTGGGGTTGGTGTTGGTGTCACCCTGAGGAACCCTTCTGTGGTGTTACACAGGAGATGTAACACAGGAGGTGTTACACCAGGAGATGTTCCACTCCATCCTCTTGGTCACTCTCAACAACCCCAGAGTGCTGGGAGAGGTGGTGCTGGCATCACTCTACCACTCTCCATCATTTTCCTGTTCAGTTTTGGAGGTCTGTGCCTGAAGCACCAGTGCTGCTGGCAGTGTTTATTTCTCAGTACTTGTCCATTTGACGTCAGAGCCACTATATTATATTATGTGAAGTTTTTGCATGGTTTTCTTGTAGTTCATTAGCAGTTGTTCATGGGCAGCTGAGTTGTTCATCTCAGTCCCCAGCCTGTCCTGGTACCTGGGGTTGTTCTTTCCCAGATCTCAGACTCTCTCTCCACTTGTTGCCCTTCTTGTAGTTCATGAAATTTCTCCCTGCCCAGCTCTCCAGCCTGTCCAGGTCCCTCTGGATGGCAGCTCAGCCTCCTGGGGTGTCAGACACTGCTCCCAGCTTTGTCTCAGCAGCAAACTCATCACTCTGCTCCCTCATCCAGCTCATCAATAACTCTAGTGAATAGGACTGGTCCCAGTACTGACCTTTCAGGGACTGCACTGGAAATAGACTTCCAACTGGACTCCATCCCCTTGACTGCCCCTCTCTGGCTCTATCCTTCATCCAGCTCCCATCCACCTCCCTGCCTGACCATCCAGGACACACTGCTGCAGCTTAGCTCTCAGGATGCTGTGGGAGATGCTGTCAAATGCCTTCCTGAAATCAAGATATATTTTCTGAAAACTTTTCTTTTATCCCTCATGATTATAGTGAACATCATGAAAGAGGCCCTTGGCCTAGATTTAATTAAACAAGTTGTCGTGCTAGGTCTGAAATCAAGCCCAATATTTTCCTGCACAAAGCCCATAGTCAGCATCAACAACATTCACATACTTCAACTAAACCCCCCACCTACTCTATGTGTGTGTTAATGTTGTTTTAAGTTGTTCCAGGAAAGCTACTGAGACACTTGCAGGAGAAAATCATGGCTTTTGTCTCTGCAAGGAATGGAAGAAAGCAACAAAATTCCACTGCAGGCCTTGCACTGTGTGTAGCTATCAGAACCATTCAGAAACTCAGCTGTGCATGAAGCTTTTCTGGCTCAAGAGACCTGCAGCCAGCAGTATGAGCTGCAGCTAAAGAACTTCTGGAAAAATTGATATATTTAGTCCTTTTTTTTTTTCCTTTTAATTTTTCTTTCTGAATGTCTACCTGCAGTATGTGGTGATTGGTCTGGAGGGAACCCAAAAACCCATTTTGAAAGCACAGAGAGAAGATGGAGATGCCTTGATCTCTCTGTGCTTGGCCACATCATTATAAAAGGACCATGGAAGTCTTGACTGTGCAAAAATTGCATCTTGCCCTTCCTAAGCCAAAGACCTGGCTGATTTATGTGCCAAAAATAGAGTTTATTCAAGATGTTTGGCAGTGATGCCTGCTGAGACCTTGTTGATTTCTCACCCAGCTTTGCCTGGTCTCGTGGCAGGTGCTTTCCAGTGGGAACAATTGGAAGAGGACATAAAAGAGAAGCTGAAGGATCTGGAAAAAACTGAACATGTGCTTGAGAAAGTTAAATGTATCCTGAACACTCCAGGGAAGGTACATCTAGCTCTCGTGGGGTAACTGTTGGTTTCTGAAGTCCTTGGGAAACAGTTTTGTAGATGTGGTTTCCTCATTTGTTTTAAACTCAGTTTGGTTCATGCAGCTTTTATTTACCTGGCCAGTGGGTTGTTCACAGGTGGGTACAGAAGAGAAACACAGAGGTGCTGAAGAATTTAATCAGTAAAAAGCACACAAGTTGGTCTCCTAACAGGGTTACTTGTGCTCCTGGCTGCCCATGTTGGTTCTGTGTTGCTGATTCTCATGTAATCATGGAGCTTTGCTTTCCTGGATATATGCTAAAAGTTGTATTTCTGCAGTAGAGTTGGTTTCCCTTATAGATGTTGTGATGTGGAAATCTGTAGTTTGATATATTTAATTCAGATGATTTCACAGTAAAATTTAATCTGTGTTACACTATGTTAACAAAGGGTTATTATACAGAATTAATTATGACAGCCATTTGCTGGTAGAGCATAGGAATTCCCTGGTACCATAGAACATGCACAGATCTGTAAATTTAAATGGGAAATACACTGTCTTGAGTTGAAACAGCAGGAAGATTAAAAAGCCTTGTAGCTGTTTCAAGCTTCTGATCTCTCAGCTGTAGGCTTGCCAGTCTTAAGTGTCCAGAGATAAAACATTCTCAGGGCTGGACTTAGAAAGTCCTGAAAGCTGTGAAGGTAATAAGCCTGAGTTATTGGTTTTGTTTCATTTGTGGTATTGTTATGCCTTCAGGATGCCTTTAATTCACAGTGAAGAGTTTTCCCTCAGAGGCATAGAAATGAACTGGGTTTTGAGGTTTGTTTCTTTGTTTTTTCTTGACAGAATTAAAAATTAATTAATGAGTTAGGTAAGATTTTGTCATCATAAATATCAACCTGACCTGATTTTCATTTATCACCATCTGGAATATTGATTTGGTTACTGCTGGTTTTGGTAGCTTTACATTCTGTTTTTAAGGTCAGAAAAGGAAAACTGGTTGGGAGTACAACGTGATGGAGGGTCTTGACTTTCATGTGCCTGGATTGTTGTTGGAGAGTCCTGTGCTGAGGCCTGAGAGTTCATCTGTCCCCTGTGGAGGGGCAGTACCAAGGCACACACAACTTCTGGGTGCTTTGCCTGTCCCCTCATAGCCCTCAAATCTTTGTCTTTTGGCAGCTTTGGGTCTGAGAAGAAGAGGAGGAGGAGGAGGAGGAAAGGAACATGAAAAGGAGAGCAAAAGGCTGTTGTTTAGTTTCCTCATATAAATGGTGGCTTGTGGCCTTGTTTGTGGGTTGTGTTTGGTTTTTTTTTCAGCATATAAATACGTATATATGTCAGTGTTTTATCAATAATTTCCTCTGCAGCTCAGCACTGCAAAGGACTGCAGGTCTCATCAGAGGAAACGTGTGTGCAACACTCCTCTCAGGCTGTTCTTTAATACTCCTGTCCTAGCTGATGTCATCTTCAAAGTACAAGGTATGGTCCCTCCCTGCCCACCACGTCTGTCCCTGCTGCAGGAGAATGGGAATGGAGGAGCTTGGGAATGGGAGGTGGAATACGGATTGGGAAAATGGGAGCTTTTGCTTCAAAACTAAGAGCATGCTGATGCGTTGCTCTGGCTGTGGAGAGCAGTGGCCTCCAACACTTCCCTCCCTGTGGATGTTTCACAGTGGTGCCCTCTCTCTAAACCCACTGGAGATCCAGCAAGATGAGGGATGTGCTGCAGGAGGGGCCCCTGCAACCTCACAGCACCAGGGCTAGGCCAGGAATCACATCACAGGGGATGGAGATTCTAATTTCAATTTTAAGCATCGTTAAGGTTGGAGAAGACCCCTGAGACCATCAAGTCCAACCACCAAGCCAACATCCCCAACCAATAAACCATGTCCTGGGGTGCCACATCCACGTGTTTGTGTGAACCCCTCCAGGGATGGGGTCTCCACCAGTGCCCTGGGCTGCCTGGGCCACTCTTTCCATGAAGAAATTGTTCCCAGTCTCCAACCTGAACCTCCCCTGGTGCAACTTGAGGCCATTTCCTCTCACCCTGTCACCAGGTCCCTGGGAGAAGAGGCCAACCCCCATCCCACTACAGCCTCCTTTCAGGTAGCTGTAGAGAGCAAGAAGGTTTCCTCTCAGCCTTCTCCTCTCTAGACTAAAGAGTCTGTCATTTGCTCCTTCTAAGAAATTAAATGCAGAAATTAAAATGCAGGGGGAGAAAGTGTCGTGTGGTTTTGTGGCAGTAAGAACAAGATGTTCAGATGCTCAGGGGGTTTGTCCACACCCACCCTTCGTGCAGAAATGTCCTTTTAGGATTAGACAATCATCTAATTATTCCCAGTTTTAAATCCCAGAGCCAAATCTGAAGCCTAGATCCCTCAAGTGTAAGCACGCCCGGGCCAGCAGATTCTTTCTAGATGTTCTGTTTAATATGCAGAAAAACAGAAAAGAACTTTGGAAACGAGAGCAAGATGCTGATGGCTGAGTTTAATGATGTGAAGGGTTCATCTCAGTGTCCTGCTGCAGAGGGAGGCTTAGTGGGGGGGTGATGAAACCATGATGAAACATCTTCTACAACAACAACAACAACAACAACAATGCTGCCATTTAAAAATTGGTTTTTAAAGAAGTCTGGTTATGCACTACTAAAATATGAACTGTTTTTTCCTAATATTTGATAAATCTTCCAAGTTTTTTCCCCCTAGTTCATCAGCCATCATAATTAACAAAATTAAATAAATGTGAGTGGTAGCTGATAGGTTTAGTTTTGGTCAGGTAAACACGTTTTTAAGTCTTCAACTAATGATTTGGATTCTGGGAGCTGCTTTGAGCTTTCTTGTTTGTTTGGGAGCCATAGCAAGTGGGACCCTTGATGCCTGTGTAAAGACTCATGATGTGACTAAATCTCCTGATTTGTTGGTAAATATCCAGTGGCATGCATGTACAAAACATCACACCTGCAGCACCAGGTCTTGGCAGCAGGTTGCCATCATAAATTTTAAAATTTTATCTTGATTTCAGTAAAGCATTTGACACTGTCTCTCACAGCATCCTTGTAGATAAGTTGATCAAGTATGGGTTTGGTGATCAGGTAGTGAGGTGGATCAGGAACTGGTTGAAAGGAAGGAGTCAGAGAGTTGTAGTCAGTGGGGCAGAATCTGGTTGGAGGTGTGTGACTAGTGGAGTCCCTCAGGGGTCGGTGCTGGGACCGGTGTTGTTTAATATCTTCATCAACGACTTGGATGAGGGTATAGAATGTACCCTCAGCAAGTTTGCTGATGACACTAAGCTGGGAGGAGTGGCTGACACACCAGAAGGCCGTGCTGCCATTCAGAGAGACTTAGACAGGCTGGAGAGTTGGGCAGAGAGAAACATGATGAAATTCAACAAGGGGAAGTGTAGAGTTTTGCACTTGGGGAAGAACAACACGATGTCCCAGTATAGGTTGGGGGCTGACCTGCTGGAGAGCAGTGTAGGTGAAAGAGACCTGGGGGTCCTGGTAGACAAGAGGATGACCATGAGCCAGCAATGTGCCCTTGTGGCCAAGAAGGCCAATGGCATCCTGGGGTGCATTAGAAAGGGTGTGGTTAGTAGGTCAAGAGAGGTTCTCCTCCCCCTCTATTCTGCATTGGTGAGGCCGCACCTGGAGTATTGTGTCCAGTTCTGGGCCCCTCAGTTCAAGAAGGACAGGGAAGTGCTTGAAAGAGTCCAGCGCAGAGCTACTAAGATGATTAAGGGAGTGGAACATCTCCCTTATGAGGAAAGGCTGAGGGAGCTGGGTCTTTTTAGTTTGGAGAAAAGGAGACTGAGGGGTGACCTCATCAATGTTTTCAAATATGTAAGGGGTGAGTGTCAAGGAGATGGAGTTAGGCTTTTCTCAGTGGTGACCAGTGATAGGACAAGGGGTAATGGGTGTAAATTGGAGCATAGGAGGTTCAAGTTGAATATTCGAAAAAATTTTTTTCCTGTAAGGGTGACAGAGCCCTGGAACAGGCTGCCCAGGGGGGTCGTGGAGTCTCCTTCACTGGAGACATTCAAAACCCGCCTGGACACGTTCCTATGCGAAGTGCTCTAGGTGGCCCTGCTCTGGCAGGGGGGGTTGGACTAGATGATCTTTCGAGGTCCCTTCCAACCCCTAGGATTCTATGATTCTATGATTCTATGATAAATTTGGATTTTTTTGTTGTTGTTCTGGGATTATTGTGGTTTTTTTCTTGGCTTGTCTGGTGGCTCAGGTGTGAACACCTTGGCTGGTGTGAAATGAGTGTGTCAATAATTAGCAGCCTGGATGCAGTTGTACACTCTGAAATTGTATTTGGTCAACATCCAGTGAAAGGAGTAGTTTTTTGGGTGGTTTTTTTTTTTTTTCTTCTAAGAAAACGCAAGCTGTAAAATCAAGATACAACAGTGTGTTTGAAACAACTTTGTTTGTTTATTTATATATTTAATTTTTTTTTTTTTTTGCCTTGCATCCTGCAGGTGCCACTGTCCCAGCCCACAGAGCAGTTCTGGTAGCTCGCTGTGAGGTGATGGCAGCAATGTTTAATGGTAATTATCTAGAAGCAAACAGTGTTCTGGTTCCAGTGTATGGGGTTTCCAAAGACACTTTCCTCTCCTTTCTAGAGTACCTTTACACCGACTCCTGCTGCCCAGGTAAGAAAATTCTAAAATACACCTATGTCTGGTACTAATTTCTGCAGTGGGGTGTTGGTATGGAGCAGTGTAGCAGCATGTATTTCATTTTAAAATGCCAATTTTCATGAGTTATGAGGCTTCTTGAAGCTACATGAAGTTACTTGCTAATATTGTGCTGTAAAAAAAAAATAACCCTCAGTTTTTATAAAGTAAAACCAACTGGAGGCAGAACAAATAACAGTTTTGTGCTTACACAGCAAGAACTGTGAACTTCAATTTCTGTCCCATTACAGTATTTTCAGTTTTATTTCTACATCAGAACAATACTGCTTTCTACTCTTATGCCTGGGTTTTATTTCAAAGCTGTTCCTTTGTTTAGCATATCCTGTGTTCAAGTGCAAGGTAAATTGCAACACCTTATTGATAATTGCCAGAATATTGTGTTTGTACCCACGGATATCTCATTTGTATGTAAAGCCAGAAAAAAAAAAAACCCACATCAAATGGACTTTGTGGCAAGAAAAGTTGAGCTAAAGTAATCTTTGTGTCTTTTGTCTTTTTTAATGAGAAGAAAATCAATGTACTGGATGAGAAATATGATTTAAATACAGATAATTTTCATTTGATGAATGAATGAATGAATGGTGTGTTTTTGTTGTGGTTTTCTTTTTGTTTGGTTTGGGTTTTTTTTAAGTAATTCTACCTGATTCTCCTTGTTCCTCTTTTCAGTCTGCCTATCATTTCCTTGCCCATCAGTTTAAATATGCAATCACTGTACCATGTTTGTTTAAAAAAAAGGAGTTGCCCCATCTTCTCATTGGCCTTTTCCTTCTGCTTTCTTCTGATTGTCTCACGGAATTACTTGCTTGAAAGAGAAGCTAGGGAATTAAATCTTCTCATTAATCACAATTTTAAATCGACCAGCACCACTTGTCTCAGCATCCTCAAGACAGAGCATATTGATTCACTGCACTTGCCCCCTAAAAAGCTCCAACTTCTCTTTCCTGTTAATTACATAGTTTAGCTGTGGAAAAAGAGAGCGATGCAGCAAACTTACAATGGTAATAATGAAAATGAAAGAAGGTGATTAACAAGCAGCTCGATTTGTTAATTGCCAGGTGTTCAAAAGATCATTCTGGAAAAGAAGGAAAAAAAATATTTTAAATGCCTGTAATTTCTCTTTTTTCTCCCTTTTCAGCCAGTATCCTCCAGGCTATGTCTCTGCTGATCTGTGCAGAGATGTACCAAGTCGTGAGGCTCCAGCACGTTTGTGAGCTGTACATTATCACCCAGCTCCAGAGAATGCCCACCAGGGAACTGGCATCCACCAGCCTCAGCATTGTTAGCTTGCTCAAAAAAGCTAAGGTATGTGTGTCAGCTGATAAATAAAAATGTCTATTTTGACCCTAATTCATGGGATTTGCTTCCTAAAACAGAATTGTTGATTTTTATTTTTATTTTTTTTTTTTTTAAGACCTTAATAATTTCCCTAATCCAGCCTGTGGATTGGGGATGTCTGGTGGTACAGGGCTGGCTTAAATGAGGGGGTTTTATTGCACAGTGTGGTGTTGCACCATGTGCTGCTCTCTTCATTGAGGACCCTTTGCAGTAATTCAGATCAATTGCAACATCTGCCAGGGAAGATGTGATTAAGGCAGGGGAAGCTGCACTGCTCCCCACTGAGACAGAGTGAAAACTGTTCCATGCAAGTGGCAGAGATCTAATCTGATAGAGTATTGTTGGAAAAAAAAGATAAAAAGCATGAAAATTAAAAGATTAGGGGCTGGAAAAAAATAGATTAAAAAAAAAAGAAGAAGAAAAGAAGAGAAAGGAAAAGAGAGAGAAGAGAAGAGAAGAGAAGAGAAGAGAAGAGAAGAGAAGAGAAGAGAAGAGAAGAGAAGAGAAGAGAAGAGAAGAGAAGAGAAGAGAAGAGAAGAGAAGAGAAGAGAAGAGAAGAGAAGAGAAGAGAAGAGAAGAGAAGAGAGGAGAAGAGAGAAGAGAGGAGAGGAGAGGAGAGGAGAGGAGAGGAGAGGAGAGGAGAGGAGAGGAGAGGAGAGGAGAGGAGAGGAGAGGAGAGGAGAGGAGAGGAGAGAAGGGAAGAGGGAAGAGGGAAGAGGGAAGAGGGAAGAGGGAAGAGGGAAGAGGAAAGAAAAGATAAAAGAAAAGAGAAAAGAAAAGAAAAGAGAAAAGAAAAGAAAGGAGAAAAGAAAAGAGAAAAGAAAAGAGAAAAGAAAAGAGAAAAGAAAATAAGAGAAAAAAGAAAAGGAGAAAAGAAGAAAAGAGAAAAAAAAAAGAGAAAAGAAAAGCAAAGGAGAAAAAAAGAAGAGAGAAAAAAAAGAAAAGGAGAAAAGAAGAGAAAAGAAAAGAGAAAAGAAAAGAGAAAAAAGAAAAGGAGAAAAGAAAAGAAAAGAAAAGAAAAGAAAAGAAAAGAAAAGAAAAGAAAAGAAAAGAAAAGAAAGAGAAGAGAAAAGAAGAGAAAAGAAAAGAAAAGAAAAGAAAAGAAAAGAAAAGAAAAGAAAAGAGAAAAGGAGAAAAGAGAAAAGAAGATAAAAGAAGATAAAAGAAAAGGAGAAAAGAAAAGAGAAAAGAAAAGAAAAGAGAAAAGAAAAAAGAAAAAAAGAAAAAAAAAGAAAATAAAGACAGTAAAGACAGATTTGGAAAGCAAAAGAGGAAAACACAGAATGAATGTTTTACAAGTGTCAGGCAGGATACTGGCTTGCATGAGGAGGATTTTGTGGAAAAGAGGAGGCACCAAAACCCCAGCATCCCATGCTCCTTATCTTCCTCTTTCTGCAGCTCTGCTGCTCTGCAGGACACAAGCAGCTCCAAGGCTGATGCCCAAAGGAGCCCCAGGGTTGGGTCAAGCCCTTGGGGAGGGAGTTTGTCCTTGTTTTCTTGGGTTTCCATCTGTTTACATATTTCCATCAGTGACTTTCTCTTAGGTATTTCCTGCAGCCAAGGCTTCCTTCAGCAAACTGCTGTGTTGGCAGTGGAACTCTGAAGTATTTTGACATGTGAGGGGTGGTTGTGGTTTAGCCTCAAGTGCTGTTTGTGTTTCCTCTCTTCCCACAGTTCCACAATTCTGATTGCCTTTCAACTTGGCTTCTTCATTTTATTGCCACCAACTACCTCATCTTCAGCCAGAAGCCTGAGTTTCAAGACCTTTCAGGTAATTCCTCAGTTTCTTTCAAAACAAGAAGTGTTTTTTCAGTGCTCCTCAGATTAGGAGCAAGGTGCTGGACAAAACTACTTCTGCATGAGAAGACAAAGAGGATTTTTTCAGGCTGTACAACCCAGTTCAGTCCATCTGGAGCTGGATGGAGGGCTCAGCGCCCTCCCTTGCAGCAGAGCCAGCAGTCCCATCCCCTTCTCATATGGGTCCTGTGCCCCCTGTGCCCAAATCAACAGGGACAGGTTGGTCACCCCATGTTAACCTTTCCACCTGATGATTGTAATTTGGTTTAGTTTGGTGCATTTTAACCCAGGCAGGAGCTCACTTCTGGTATCTGCTCCCTGAGGGTTCTTCTTTGAGGAAAATAAGATCCTCACAGTACTCTCCAGCAGACCTCATAAAATCAAATAACAAATGTGCATTCGAGTAAATAAACCCAGATTCCTCCAGGGAGCTGATACTTATTTTCCCAAACTGTGTTTTTTTTTCCCTGAAATACAACTTCAGAAAGTTCTCCTTGTTGCCCACAGGTGAGGGTGATCTTGCACCTCTTTGACCCCATAGTCCACATTCAGACTGCTAGACAGGAGGCAAAGAAGGGGATTGTTCTTATCAGTGTCCCAGAGCTCCAGTTTGGCCCAAGATGCATTAAAAATCCTCTTTAATTACATTATTTGCATTAAAGGTTCCTCATTAGCAGGGCTCATGCACATCCCTGTGATGATGAGTGGCTTTGTAACCCTTGTGAGCAAAGGAAGGAGAGCTTGTTGGGACCTGGAATTTGTGGTTCCACTTGTGCATCATCTGAGATGTCCCTTTTGTACAACCCCTCTGGATTTAGCAGGAAGGACCAGGGAATCCAGGGTCTGCTTTTCACCCCTTCCTGCTGGCTCAGGTGTCAGGGGGGGTCTGGGCACACTCTGTGCCATCTTCCTCCTGACAGAGCTTTGGTCTTGAGCACCCTGAGGTTCTCCTGCAGCTGCAGGGATGGGGTTGTGCTCTCCATCTGGTGAAGGTGGCCTCTTGGTGAAGCTCAGGATGCCTCCAAGGCTCAGGCTGGGCACACACACACACACAGACCTCCTTATTAATTTCCCAGTTCCCCAGTGGGGTTATCAGTCGATCCACGTGGCTTATTAGGTGTGCTTTTTATAGTTTGCTGCTGTGGGAAGTAGAAATGATGCTCAGAATAGAATGGCATCTAAATAACATGGCTGAAACCTCTGCTACGTGGTTTTGCCAGTGACAAAAGGTGAAAAGAAAAAAGCCATCAGCAATAAGGTCCTGCTGAATCCTTAATTGCTCTCCTTCCCTTCTTTCTGCTGTGATGATCTGCAGGACATGTTTGGCATGGGCCCTGGGGTGCCTTCCTCTGTAGTGCTGCAGCACAGGAAGGTCCTTGAAAGATCTG